>OMLC01033853.1:0-12833 GCA_900302585.1 Regalecus glesne
ATATATATATATGCCTCATGCACACACACACACACACACACACACACACACACACACACACAGATAAACACACACACACACACACACACACACACACACACACACACACACACACACACACACACACACACATGCTAATTTAAAGAATTTTGGTTTATTTTTCTATGAATGTGGATTTCTTTTAAAACGTCTTCTCCCTCTTCTCTCTCATTAACAGATGCTCCCTAACGATTTGGACCTCCACCATTACTGAGTCACGCTTCACCGATCAGCCAAAACATTACAACCACCTGCATGGGACCCCTTTATCCCACCGAAACAGCTCTGACCCACGGAGACGACATGGACTCCACGAGACTCTTGAAGGTGTCCTGTGGCATCTGGCACCAAAACATTAACAGCAGACCCTTTAAGTCCTCTACGTTGAGAGGTGGGGCCTTCGTGGATCAGACGTGTTATTCCAGCTCATCCTTCAGTTGCTGGATCAGATGGAGATCTGGAGGGTGTTAGGTGTCAAAGCCACATTCACATGAAGACCAGGACCCAGGGTTTCCCAGCAGGCCATAGTCCAGAGCATCACACAGGCCTCCATAGACTCACCTTCTTCCCATAATGCACCCTGGTGCCATCCTTCCCCCAGATAAATGAGGACATGCTGCCAGCCACCCGCCGGATGTGAAACAAAACGTCACTCATCAGACCAGGCTAGCTTCCTCGCTTGCTCCACGGCCCACCACCTCTGATGCTCACTTGTCCATTATAAGGGCTTCAGGCAGCGGGCAGGGGTCACCGTGGACTCTCTGGCTGGTCTGCGTCCGTGCTGCCCCGCACACAGGCAGCTGTGATGTGTTCTGACACCTGTCCGTCATAGCCAGCGTTGCCTTTCTCAGCCATCTGACCTAGAGCAGCTCTTCTGTGGGGTCGGACCGGGCGCGCTACACATCCCTACCTTCATGGTGGTTTTAATGTTTTGGCTGATCAGTGCACGCGAACACTGATAACATTTATAAACTCCATCAGATATACCCTGTCAGACGACAGGCGTTTTCAGGGGACTGTCACCTTAAACCTCTCAGACGGTTACGCTGGGCTCATTGAGCTGTGAGCTGTGTGCAGACCCCTCTGACAGCAAAAGGTGACTGTAGATCTATTGAGATCAAAATCATCTGAGATGAGAAGGACAATATCAGAAGAGCAACAGACGTATGAGGGATGAGGGATTTCGTCTTGACGCGTCCTCAGTATTCCAGGTAAGGGAATCACAGAAAAAAAAGTGAATCGGTTCGTCCGGGCGGGAAGTTCAGTCGAGAAACATTCGGTCCCTCACACAGACCTGGAGATGTCACCCGTGTGAGCCACGTAACGTTCCCCGACTAAACTTCCCGTCCGGATGAACCGATTCACCTACCTGGGAGTGATTTTGTGCCGTCTCGTCTGTACGACCATGGAGTTTATTTTCGGATCTTGTTGTTTTTCTGTGTTTAGCCACAACATACAAGCCTCCTGTGGTGAGACTCAATCAAGAGAGATATTTTAGTGGTTTTCTGAGTGACATGGGGAAACGGTCATCTCTCAGGGGCTCAATTTGAGAAGAATGAGGCCTTTGTCACAATTTGGACAAATCCCAGTCATGTTCAGGCGTAGCTGGGATAAAAACAAGGTTGTATTTTTCATTTCTTTCCCTCAGGCAAAATTATTACCAAACATCCCTCAAGTGCCATGCAAGGTTCATCCTTTGTGTCTGGTAAACCAGGAGCATGTCTCTTGAGAATTTACTCACAAAGAAATCCCAGGTGAGGGTGAGGGGGTCCGGGTTGAAGTGTTCGTGAATCGTTAAAGTCGACATGATGTTAAATCTGGGTCTCCTTTCATTAATGCGTTCTCAAAAACCTTCAGGCACAGGCTGATATTTTTTATTCCACATGGTATGTGTCGCAGGGTGGGTGGGGGGCATGGCTCAGTGGGTAGAGCGGTCGTCTGGTGACAAGAAGGTTGCAGGTTCTAACTCAGCACCTTCAGAGAAGAGGGCCAAAAGTCCTGCTGAGCAAGATGCTGTTCCCTTAACGGCTCTGCCCTGAGGTGGACTGGCGGCCTGGCTGGGCTGTTTCACTACCTTTCAGCCAGGGAGCGCTGAGATGGGCTCCAGCGCCCCCTGCCACCTGACTTGGGTTAGGCGGTTGACAATGGCTGGATAAGATAAATTAAGCTAAGCTAAGCTAAGCTAGCTAATTTAAATTAAGTTAAAATAAGATATTCCTTTATTAGTCCCACAGGGGGGAATTACGGCTTTACATCAGCAAAGTTGAAAGCACAATCAGAGGCATCAAATCTAAATCCTAAGATGTAACAGTAATTTAATGAAGGGGGGAATATAAACACTATGTACCGAATTTTTTACGAGTTAAATGATCAGAGTCAGCAAAGTCAGATTAATTCAGATAAAAGTCTTTACAGTAGGTTTTCATCCTCCCATGGCAGGATGAACACCGTAAAACCACATCTAATCGAATGTCAAAGTCTTCATGGCCAGGATCTGATCGTGGCTGTCCAAACATAACGGAGAAGCAATCAGGCAGTGGCGTCAGACAAATAAGATTCTGCCACAGCCTCTTACACAAGCTGATTTGAAACCACAGGCAAGAGTTTGCTGTGTCAGTACCATGGGTCTCATCTATCAACCCTGTCTCCACAGCCTAAAAGGCTTCCCAGAAAACCTCAAAACTTTTATTTTGTTGATCATCGCGTCTCATACGTAAATGTCAAGTTGTCACATGGTGCTCTGTGGGGTTTGCAACATTCAAAACCCTTAGCATGGGCGTAGCTGTGAGGAGGATTCTCATGTTGGTCATTTGATCCATACTCCAAAAAAAACATTGAAATTCCCCCAAATCCAACAAAAGTGTTTCAATATTGGGGTTTGGGCCAGGATGGAGGAACATACAGGATCTGTGGCCATGCGGGATGCCTGTCTCTAGCTTACAGATTCACAGATTCGGGGCTCAGTGCCTGTCAAACTGTCCTCTGCTGCGGGACTTTTCTGGGATGGGTGACACAGGAGATGCTGTCAGCTGGCCTGGGTTGGTTGGGTGTACATCCTCCATCCTGGTCCTTAATCCCCCTTCCTTACCTTCTCCTTCATCATTGATTTGTATTTACCATTTTGTGGAACACTTGCTGGTGCCTGTGTCTAAGTCCACGTCTCATCAGATGCAGGCTGTTATTTTTCCTTCTATCTCGGCTCGTTCCACGTGTGATGATTGCCCTCCTCTTAGAGAAGTGATGCTGATCGGTTGCTAAGCCGATCACACATGCAGAGGAAAGGAACTGGTGGGGACTGTAGGTGTAAAACAATAACCCTGTCCTCTAGTCTTCCCGTAGATCATCAAAAAGGATGGGTTATTATAACCCGTTCTTGATGATTAATAAAGATAGCCTTTGCAGGTGGAGAACCTGAACCCCACTCACAGATGAACTCTGTCGAGGACACACTGGCATTCAACTTCCCTGTGTTATATGCTGAGCATGCCGACAGCACAGGTTATTAAAAACAGGGGAAAAAAGAGTAGCAGATGGCAGTTACCTCCGCAACCAAATAAGCTAATAATCACTATTATGGGATGTCTTCAAGTCTGAAATTCACAGTATTTAATGGTCTTCCCACCAAATAACACATTTTAGTGCGCTATAAAGCAAGTGTGTTGTCAGCCATGGCACAGTGGGTCAAAGGTCATAAGGTATCCCGTGCTCAGAATGAAAAGGTCCTCTTTTTGGAGAAAAAGACCCACCCCCCTTTAACAAGCCAATCACAGCCAAGCACAGGACGATGAAATCTGTCCAAAATCAGTCAGATGACTTCAGTATTTACACCGATGTGAACACTTTTACTCGGTGTCAGGTGATGAGATGCCCAGCATACAGATCACCTGGCATGTAGCCACCAGCTGCCAAAGCAAAAGCTAATTTGCAGGTTTTCCAAGTTAACGTTGCTTCCAATTAAGGATTTATTGGCAAAATGCTGTCTTGGGTTGAGTTCTATCAAAGTCCTAAAGGGCCATTTACAACATTCCGTATGTGCGAGGGTAAAGTTCAGCTGAATAATAAGCCTGATGTCAATGCTAATAATGCCGTCACCCTGCTGCCATGTTGGGAGGCACGGCGGTGGAGCGGTCAGCACTGTTTCCTCACAGCTGGAACATCTGGGGCTCAAATCCCATCCCACGTCCTGTGTGTGTGAGTTAACATGTTCTCCCTGTGTCTGTGTGGGTCTCCACCGGGTGGTCTGGTTTCCTCCCACCATCATAGAGACATGCATGCTAGGGTTAATAGGCCTGCTTGTGCCCCTGAGCAAGGCAGTAGGAAAAGAGATGCTACAGCTACTCACTGCTCCTATGTTGTAGGATGGGTTAAACGTAGAAGACAAATGAATAAAGCTTTTTTGACATCTAATGTAGATATTTTTTTCTTGTCATTACTGGCAACCATAGTTTGGTGCTTGGGGTATTTTGAAGAATCGTGTCAAAAAAAGCCTAATGTGGGATTTTTAACACTTTAGATAATGATGAATCTCTTTGGATCAGGTTAAATGAAAACCTTGTTTTTTTCTTTTCCTTGTCATTGCTCCTGTGATTCACAGCTCTGATGATGTTACCTTCATCTTGTCAGGAGCTTATCATTGGTTTCTGTGCAGCACAAACATATTTTCCTAACATTGTGTCTTCTGTTTTTTACTTCATTCTGTGGTTCCCACCCGAGCGTTCTGAAAGGAAAAAAAGAGAAAAAACCCTGACTCGACTCGTGCTCATCCATGCTTATCCAGATGTTTTCGATTCCCAATGCGTCGGTGTTAAATTCCACAACATGATTACAATTTTCAGATGTGCCTTTAAATAAAATCAATGATTTACATGGTAATTTGGAGCAAGTACTGATTTCTTGCCAGTGGAAGCCAGCCCAGCTGCGCAGCCCCCATACAGATTCTGCTGGCTGTACACCTGAGGCTGGTTTGACTGTGATTGCGGCTGATGAAGATAATTGAACATCACTTTTCAGATCGAGTATCTGTAGTGTTTGGATGTAGGGATGAGATCACTGGAGGCTGTTTTTCAAAAATCATGGACCCAGACAAAGATCACTCAGTTTTCTTTTGTTTCAATTTATTTTAATCTCATACTTTACACTTTCAGAAAACGTCATACCTCAGATTTCCTCCTTAGTTCAAATATAGTACCTTCATCTGCTTTTCACCAGCCCACCAGCTTCCCTACTGACTGTATCTTCTGCAGTTTTGATTCCTACTCAGAACAGCACCTGTAAAGGCAGTACTACAGGATGAGGCTGGGGGTACAGGGTTGAGTGATGGCCGTGCATAGGGTGAAAGGTCGTCGCCAGGGGATATGGACCAGAAGGGTCCAGCATCCAGTGGGGGTCCAGTGGGGGAGAGGGATAGAAGGCGGTGGGGAGAGGAGGAGCAGGCAGAGGAGAGGGTGTGAGGGGAGAGAAGGAGGGAGGGAGGAGGTGAGGATAGGGAGGGGGGTTGAGGTGGTGCTGGATGACGGTATGATGAAAGGAGAAAGAGGAAGAGGAAAGGGATGGTGGGATGAAGAGAGGGGTCTGGAGGGGGACACAAGGGGGAGGGAGGAAATGGGGAATGCAGGGCCTCTTCTCTGAGTAGAGCTGGTCAAGCCTTCTTTGGATTTCTATCTCCCTCTCTTTTCTTCTCTCCCTCGCTTTCACTCTCTCCTCCTCCCATCTTCTCCCCAGGTCTTTCGCTCTTTCTTCCTCTTGCTCTCTTTCTTTCCTTCTCTCCTTCTCTGTATCTCTTTCTTTCTCCTCCGTCTCCTTCGGGTCAAGATGTCCATCCACCATCCCAGCCACCGCCGTGCTATTTGCAACCTCATTGTCAGAACTGCCAATAACGACATTAAGCCTATCACAGTCAATATGATCAATAATAGGATCAAGCCCATCGGAGCCACCGCTGTTCATAAAATGACTACGCTGACTGATGTCAATACGATCGCTGACCTCTCCAGATCCATTACAATCACTGTGATTGATGCCATTGCAACAGTTAGGATCAATAACAGGATTCGATGGGCCGGTGTTTGGATCATTGTGACAGAGAGACTCAATCGGTTGATATTGACTGTGATCATGGTTGCCACTCTTTTTAGGCGTGTTATTGAAATGGCACGTCCGATGATGTTTACCATCAGCCTCACAATTACAGCAGTCGGTGCATCCGTCTTCCTCGCTACGGGGACGGTCGTCAGCTACTGGTTTGTCACGCCTTTCATCACGGGGACCATAATTGTGAGAATTATCGATGGTGTTACCGGTAAGACGGACACTGGAGACCTTCTCATTCCCGGTGCCGCTGGTATTATTACACTGACTGTTTTCAAGATGCTTTTCATTTGTTTGGCAGTCGTTAGGAAATGGGCCATTCTTACACTTTCCCCACTGTTCCGCCATGAGATCATCGGGTTTGTCACTGGTGTTATGGGGAACATGCCGATCTGACGCTGGGCCTCCACCGCTACCTGCGTCTCCACAGAGCCGGTTCTCATGGTCGGCGTATGGGTCATCGTGTTGGTCATTCTGGGTCCTCTTGTCGTTAGTATAGCCGTGGTCGTTCTCATCACGGTTGTTATGATGGCAGAAGTAAGTAGGATTGACATCAGTGTTACGGGCACGGCTGCCTTTGATAGTATTGTCAGTTTGGTTATTGCCGTGAGCCATGTCAAGGGTTTTGTCAGTTATGACGGAGTCGCCACATGCAGATCTCTGACAGCTCTTTAAAACAGGATCAATCCAACAGTCTCCTCCGTTTACTCCAGTGGTAGCAGAGGATAATTGACGATGATCGGATTCATTGAGTTTGTCAGTCGTCTTACAAGTGGAGCAATCAATACACCGTTTCTCAGCCTTGTTATCTGCACTATGAAGCTGACAATACTTAATCCTGTAATGGGTCTGACATTCAGGGCTCTCCGTTGTGAAATCTTCTGTCTCCACCAGAGGATTGTGGCCCATTTTGCGACAAGTACAGGAGACGTTTGAGAGTTGGACAACTCTGTCGGATGACTGGCTGTCGAGTTTCAGCCCTTCCAAGGAAATCTGGGCATCACGGGATTCACTAGCCTTGAGGTCAGGCGTTGATTCGACAGAATCAATCACCTTGTCACCTTTATTAGCATGCTGCTGCTTGTTGTCGGTCAGAGCACTGACTGTGACCAAAACACTATCAGCCCCCCTTGTATGTTTTCTACCCCTTTTGCGTCCCTTGTGGGCTAACCCCACATCTGCTGTCATCCACTTCCTTTTCCTGGTTTTGACTCCTCCCCCTGACATCACTTCCGGAGATAAGGGGCTGAAATGATCCGTATCAGCGCATGTTGATACGAGTATTGTTCCGTCTACTCTCTGTTGGGAATGGCAGCATGTACCCTGGCTAAACGCTGGAGCGATGTGTCCTGCAGGTATTGTTTGTCTTTGACTACATGCTGCGTTTGTGAAGGGAGAAGAGAAAAGCTTAATCGCCGGATCACACGCTGGTTCCCTGAAAGGTGTAGGAAGGGAACAGATTTCAGGTTCGCATGCTGTTTCTCGACTGTGTGGGGGAACAACATTAATCGCAAGGTTCCATGCTAGTTTCCTAGCCTCCCGAACGGAATTTCCTCTAATCTCTGTCTTGCTCAAATCCCCTAGTCCTTTATCTATTTCTCCCTCTCCCTGTCCCTGCTGCCAACCCTCTTGTGTGCCTTTGTATGTTTCTTCCGTGTCTCTTCTGTTCTGAAGCGGGTCAAGCGTAATTGCGGGACAGCATGTTGTCTCTGTAGCGGATGGAGGGTTGGGGCAAATCACTGAGCTGCATGCTGTATCCCTGCAGTGGAACCTTCTAAGCCCCTGGCCCCACACAGTGCCTGATTGCTGGGATTGATGCTGGCTGGTCTTCCTGCTCACCTGCAGACACAGCTGGTTACAGCGATTACACTGATACACAGGAAGATTACTTAATAGCCCTCTTCCCTTCACGTCATCCCCGCCCGCCCTCTCTCCTTCCATCTGCCCTCCTCTCATCTTGTTTTCTTCTTTCATTCGCTGCTCTTTATCTCCAACAGGGCGATTCACTGCAAGATAAGCTGTTGGACCCCTCTGTTTTGTCCCCTCTTTTTCTGTGTCCTCCCTGGCCATCCTCTGTTCTCTTAACCTCTCCTCCTTTCTTTCTTCAAAGCACTGATTCACGGGGAGGCCACCTAACAGCTTCCTCACCCTCTCCTGCTCCAATTTCTGTGATCCCTCTCCTCTCCTTCTCCGTCCTCTCCGCCTTAGTCCTCTCCTCGCCCCGCCTCTTCTTCTCCTCTTCTTCCTTTTGCTCCTTATCTTCTGCAGGCTGCGGTCAAGTGCCTGTGAATGATGGAGCTCTGTGTAGGTGGGGACATTTTTCTGAATGCCTTCATCATGGCAGAGGGATCCCTCTGTCACTACATCACCATGACTACAGTGGGGCCCAGTTTCTATTTGCTTTCCTGTCTGGCCTTCCTCTCCTCCATCCTTCTCCCTCTGGTCCTCTCCTGTTCCATCCCTGCCCTCATCATTTCCCTCTTGTCCCTTTTGACTGTTAGGTTGTCTGAAAGAGATGGCGGTTGGATTTTTTCCATGCTCCTTGTCTCTATCTTCCTCCCCCACCCTTCTTCCCATCCCTCTCTCTTCTCCCTCCCTGGCCCTGTTGTGTGCTTTGAAGTCATACAGGAGGGGGTTGACACTATAGGAGATAGAAGGTGTAGTCTTGGTGTAGTTGACCATTTCTGTTGGCCACAGCAGAACCTTGGTCCTGTCTCGACTCACCACCTGGCAAAATGGTTCTTTGCGGTGGCGTGGAAGAAAGGTTGCCTCGGTAACCAAGGTTGGTATGGAGGAGTCAGATTCTTTGGGCTCATTTGAAACCGTAGTGAATGTTACCGGAGGGCTGTTTTTAGTAGAGGGGAGCAGCTCTTTAGGTGGTGTGAGCTGGCAGATCGGTGGATGATGGTAAGGAGCTACACCTGTCCCGTCATCGACATGGTCATGGGGTTCAGTCCCACTCTCACTGTCAGGAATCTTGTCTCTGAAGACACTGTTTAGATAAACATGGGTTCCTATCCTGCTGGGACTACTGTTGTGGGTTTCAGCCCCACTGTTGATATTATCTGAGGTGACCTGCATTCTGTTCTCATTGTCACTGCAAATTGAGTCTTTATCAGCATTCCCACTGGGATCGTCTGAGGTAACCTGGGTCCTGGTGCCACTATCAATACCTATAGAGATTGTTTCTGTCCTACTGTCTGTGGCCACATTGGCAGTAATCCCATGGTCACTGTGAACAGAGGCTTGTATCCCAGTCCCATTATCTACACTCTCCTGGGTTTCGCCACCACAGCTCCATTGACTCAAACCTATAATATGCTTGACTGATGATTCTGGGGATGTATGTTGTTCTAGGAGTTTACCACTCAAAACTCTACTTCGTGCGGGGGTCACTGTCATTGTTTCATTGTGTTTTCCAGACAACCCAGAGCCCCTCCCAGCCTGGAAGAAGACGGCGGCTGATTGGTGGAGAAGGAGGCCGCTCCGCTTGGGGAGCGAGAAAGACACAGGACGGTTTCTACTGGGGATTGGACTACAGCGGGATTGGCTGTCGATGGCATTGATGCTGTTGTTCTTGTCAATGTCTGTTAAAGTGTTTGTGCTGATAATGTCAGCATCAGTAGCTGTGGCAGAAATGTTAGTTTTGGCCCAAAACATCTTGTTCAGGTGTTTGGTATAGGTAAGGGTGCTTGTACTGGTACCAGAACAACCAGTTCTGTGGTTGGTGGTGTCAGTTAGGTGGTTTTGGTCCTGCTGAGTCTTGTTGAGGAGGCTGCTTTCCTCAGTTAGAGTAGTGTTATCAGTGGTGGTCAACGCTCCGCCAGCAGTACTGTCACCGGTGTTGGTGGTTGGGTAGTTGCATGCCCACTGTTTCGTGTTTAAGAGGCCTGTTTCCCTTGCAGAGTTTAAGGTGAGGAATGGCTGCATCAAATGGCTCTGAGGATCTGAATGAAAAGGAAAATACAGCAGATTAGAGTGGCTGACACTGGCTACATTTACATGCATTCTGCAGTAGGCTTATCTGCCCAACCTGGCTTGACGGAACGAAGTGAGAAGGTAGCAGACTACCTGCAGAATTTATGAATTCACACATGATAAGCCCCTTATATATCTGGAGAGAAATGCAGTGTGTAGTGTATTGGCAGCTCACTCTTAATCTTTTTAGTACCTTTAATACATGTCAATGAGATTCACTGGTATAGGAATGACTGAAATGTATATTTTTAAAAAAAAGTATCCAATAGATGGCATTGCCTTGATGTCCAGTCGGTTATAGTCTCAAAACCAAAAGCATTGCTTAAGCAAAGATCTCAAGATAACATTTCACTTTAGAAGTAACCCATGATGTCCCATTCCCTTTTTTCATCACACCAATGCCTCCATGAGAGTAGTGCTTATTCTGCTCTATAAATGAAGGACATCCATCCTCAGAGAAGTGTGCGTAAATGATCACTCTCCAGCTAGGTGGATGAAAGGGTAGACTTGCTGCTGACGGTGCTTCTCATCCTCAGCTTCATCACTGATTTATTGTACGTCGCAAAATTAGACAAGAAAATTTCACTGAGAGTGCAACCTCTGCGTTTTGCAGATGCAGGAGTGAGAGGGTGATTTAATGGTTTTAAAGCTATAGTAAACCTTTGATTACATTCTGTGAGCTGAAAATATGTTGGTTTTCCCTAGAGTGGCAAAATTGATTACCCTAGTGATGAATTAAGGAAAATACAACACCACATTACATGGCCACTTTGAATCTATGCATCCTTTCTTCGGGGGTAAACTAGACTTTATGATCAACTCTGATTTGCCTTCCTCACATCGGGGGCATCAAGGACACCAGTACCCCCCGCATTGCATGGCAAACACATATGCGGTCCTGTTGGTTAGACCAATGAAATATTAGGCAGGTAGAACAGTGACACACTGACGTGAGGCAGCTGAACCACCATACGTCATGCCAGTCTCCCAGCCTAGACGTGACACGAGTCAAGGCACTCTGATCACCCGATTGGACGAGGTGACCATTGCGAAAGAATACAAACACCATAAACCAAAGACATCGTTTTTTCTTTTTCTGAGCTCTCCAAAACGCTTTAAATACACTTGGTGTAATATATGAAAATCTCTCGTGGTTAAGAAAATTTAGGCCTATGGCTACTGTTTAAAATGCCGCTGCCCCCCCCCCCACACACACAAACAAACCCCACTGATTCGCGTTGATAAGAATAAGAATAAAACCATATTTAGAAAAACAAGTCTGACGGGCCTTACTTGACTCCAGGGAGGTGCCTCTGACTTGGATGTCAGTCCGGTTCGTTGTCAGGTGTGTTTTGCTCGGACTCGCAGGCTCAACCGCCACGGTGGTAGACCGAAACATAGGGCCACTACCTGGAGCACTGGAGGGTGTGGATGAAAGTGGAGGAGAATCGGGGGAGATTAGAGCCGTGGAGAAGGGGGGGGGTTAAGAGCACAATAGGGGTGAGGAAAGCTGTAATCCATACGAAAATCAATTAAAACACTTTCCTACCCTCCTTCCCCCCTTTTTGCCGTGAGCCACACTGTATTGTTGCCATACTGGAAACCGTGAAGGCAGCCTACACATGACATTTTAGAGGTTACCATGACTTTTTCCACGCTAAATAACTCCTCGTTTTACCCGAGCGATCGGATTGGTCAAAGATGAGTACCAGCCACAGTGATTGTTCCCAATAAAGTACTTTATTGGTTGCTATGCCAACTCTTCTGGTAACCAGGGAGCCGATGAGTAATCTCTGTTGTTTTCTGCTGTTCTTATTTCCCATTTTACTATAGATAAAAATGTACGTAGGTTTATATGTGTGCATATGGTATGTATGTGTGAATGCATATATACACACATACATACACATCATTGAGGAAAACTAATTCATCAGCACTCATGCTTTGGAAAAATCCATCTCGGTCATTTGTGTCATTAATATCCCCAGTGTGTTGATGATGACAGTAAAGACCCCCCCCCCACACACACACTTTCCTGTTAGAACTGCTAAATTAAATGCCATGAAGCAAAAATCAGTGGTGGGTTGTTTTCTTAGAAGCCTATTTTACTTACCATTCCCCTCCCCTCTCGGTTTGCTGGCGGAGCCTCCTGGCGGCCACCTCCTCCCTCCTCTCCTCCCTGCGTCTCCTCTGCCTCCTGCAGGACAGGGCCCTGTAAAACTCTCTCTGCTTAAGCTCCTTCAGACGCTAGAGGACAGGAAGCATTATGGTTGGTTTTATTTTTGCATAAATAGAAATGAATTAGGAGGTTGGGCTGAAAATAATGGATATTCGAGTAAGATGTTCACATGCTGCACTGGGCTTTTTATGTGGTTGTGTGCTTGCATATGTGTGCCTGCTCTGTTGGTAACTGTTTTTAGTGCTCTGTTGTTATGTACCGTCACATATCCTCTCTTGTGACTTTGTTTGAATGTGCGCACGTGTGTGTGTGTGTGCATGTGGGCTTGTTGCTGAGTGAGTCTGTCCGGTTTGTGCGTGCACCTAGCCCAGATGTATGTGTGTGTGTGTGTGTGTGTGTGTGTGTGTGTGTGTGTCTATGCATTCCTTATCGGTGTAGGTTTGTTGTGTGTATGTGAGTTCTGTGAGTCAGCCAGTGTCAGCTTTAGTACAGGCCAGACCAGCTTAATTCACTTACTGAGCTCTGTCTGCAAGCTGTCTGCAAGCCAGAG
>OMLC01033859.1:0-12731 GCA_900302585.1 Regalecus glesne
AGAGAGAGAGATGGTGCGTTGTTACACGATATGGTCAGTGGATCCTTTACAGGACCTTAACGCAACTACATAGAAAGGCCTCCCCTTTAACAATACTGCAGTCTTCCTTTTCAGTCAGATGTACTTCCGTGTAAACACAAATTCACACACAGCCATGTTGGTTTTTCTTTTCAGCGTAGCAGTATGGCACTAATGGTATTTCAGCTTGGACGGCGGGGGGCCTTTTAGGAAAAAAAAGGGTGCCTATTCTGGTATGTTTGTGTGGGGATTTAGGATACTGGATTTGATGCTGGTTTTGTCAGCTTTGAATGCAGCAAAACGAGTCTCTTAACGGGGTGTGTCATTTGTGTGTGTCAGGATCATGTTTATTCTAAATCCCATTAACAGAACAGACAGACCATAGAGAGCATTTCACACTCAACTTCTTTCTTACGCTACATTACTGTATGCATTGCCTTCCCATTCCCCCTCAGTCTCAAAGCACTGGATCTTTGCTTGCTTTGTTAAATTTTATTGTTTGGCTTTGCATTGGTGTTCTTTAAAAAAAGCCCCAAAACTTTACTTAAGATCTGCGTGAATATAAAATACAAAGGCTCCGTGTTTTTTTTTCTTTCCCTAAAACCAAATCAGGAGGTTATTAAAGAGGGGGATGGGGAATGAGTGGTGCAGCATCTCGTAATCCTCAGATGCTAACCTCTGGGCTTGAATGTTATCATGCCCCGCTGACCCTGACGCCTGCTGATTAGTTGTGTTCTCTGGCTGTTACAGGGCTCCAGACAAACATGTGACCCTGATGGGTCTGGCGGTAAACCATAATATCCCAGCGGTGGAGGGAGATCTGACTCTTAGGTTGAGTGAGCTACTGGAGTAAACAGTTAGGGAAACGGCAGGAGTTTGTAGCCCTGGAAGGGGAAAGTGGAACCAGTATTGCCAGGCTTGTCACCGTATACACTGCCACTTGGTTTTTCTTATTTACTCAAGGGCTTTGCTGAAAAAGATGTGCACAGTCTAGATTGTCATGTCTTCTCGTTGTCTTCTGTATAGACTCCCTACCCTAATAGACACGCAACACGCTTCATTTAATCTCTGAGCAGATCACTCACTCATATGATTTTAGCTCCGGGGTGTTCAACCAGCTGTCTTTATCTGAGCACCATGCAGCTCACAGGTAGCAGTTTCCTGCACATTTTAGATTCTGGAACACAATAACTCCCATCTTCCCGTGTGGTTCACTTTGACTGATGAGCCTGAGAGGACTGGGAGAGTTATGTGGTAATGATGCCTCTAGTTCCTTTCTCTGGCCTATTTACTTTGCCCTTGAGATTTTCTCCTATGTAAATGGTCCCTAAAATTGTTTTGTGTTATGGATTTTACTCATTTAGAAAAATTCTCCAGTCAAGCAAGTCTGCAGTGACAAAATCAAGCAGAGAAAATCAGGAGCAAAAAACAGGTTCCAGTGTCCAAGTGTATAATCTCCTTTCGGTCCGTGCCCTGTTTTTCAGGGGTCACCATGAGCGGATTTCATCATCAACCTGTGAGGCATGATGTCCTGTGTAATTTCACATTTGTTTGTGGTAATGGGGGAGATACATGGTTCTAATAAAAGGTTGTCGGCCACACATCACCTTTGTCGATGTAGTTGAAGCTTTTCTAAATGGGTTTCTGTTGTTGGTTTTATTCCTCCAGCAGTTGAGATTTTTTCTTATATCATGTTTTGGAAACAAAGGGTTATTTCATGTTGCTCACTCCTGTTTTCTATACCGTAGTGGTGGCCAGAAGTTTCATCTGACTGTGCCTGTGTGTCCTCTCTTTCTGCAGAGAACGTACCCCTGGAGCTTCGCGACCCTTTCTACTGCGATCAGTATGAGCAGGAACACCTCAAACCACCAGTCACTCGCCTCCTGCTGTCCTCTGAGCTCTACTGCCGCACCTACAGCCTGCTGGTGTTGGCTGCCGGGGCAGAGGCCCCTCCCAAAGATAATGCCACCTTACTTCAGATCCTGGCCAAGAGAGGCACGACGCCCAAAGACCAGGACGCACCGGTGACTGACGGGGACCTCCGGCATAAACCCATCAAAATGGTAAGGAAGGGCATGGTGTTTATTTTAAGTGTCTCACCGTGGATGTGGAAGGAGTTAAACCTATTGAAATTGGCATCTCTCCTTACCGGTCTAGCAGGCAGCTGTGTGAGTGCAGGTTTGTTTCAGGGAACAAGCCATAGCTTGACCGATCTCCTTAAGGAAGCTGATGAGCTTCTGGCCAGGGTTCTATAAGAAAGTATATGGTGGGGGTAGAGTGTAGCTGATTGTGGATGTGGGGACTTGTTTATGCTTTGATTGTAGGGATTAAAAGACATCAAAAGCCCCCCAACCCCCACCCTGTCTGACCCAAGCTGATCTCTGATGATAAGTAGATCCAGCTGTGAGGACCAGTGCAGCCAGAGGGGGTACACAGAGAACAACTGCTTTCATTTCAGGGTGTGTGAGGGAGGGAGAGTCTAGAGAGGAGAACAATAAGTGGTTCAGATCAGATAGGGAACAATAGCTTAACATTGGCCCTGGTGAAACCGGAGATACTGTATTGCGAATACTCTTGTTCCTCTATGTGTTCCTTGTGTTTTGAGTCAGCGGCTGCCCAGCAGGCCCTGTTTATATCCATCATTAACATGTGCCTAGGGTGAGCTGATTACAAGGGGACAGCTCTAAGTATGTCAGTTCACACCTGGCATTAGAATGAGTCTCCTCGTGCATCCATCTCGAGAGACCACTTGTGATAAGATCTCACTTCCCTGTTCTATTTGCAAATATGCATGTAGGTTTCCATTTGTCAAGACCAAACGCGTTTTTTTTAAATGGTGGAATGGGTCAAGACCCTTCCCGTACCAAACCTGCTGGAAATTAAAATAAGTTGGCAAAGACCAGGTCACATGGCAAAATAGAAATAAAAAACGCTGATGGGTCTGTATGGATTGTCACAAACGGAAATCAGACCGTGTGTACTCCACCGATGAGAATCCATTTTGCCTGCTTTTATGGCTTCATCTCGTTTTGCATTTTAGTATGATGCCTTTGGCGCATGAATGAGTACGTACTTCCGCTTACGCAGAGGATGTCAGTTGAGCAGGCAGTCCCTCAGTGTGAATCAGGACACATTCCTGTACACACTGCTAAAAAATGTGGCCATATGTGGCTCACACTATCTCCAAGTTTAAGGGTCAGCATAGCTCAGTGGGCAGACCAGTTGTCTGGCGATCAGACGGTTGCAGGTTCAATCCCCAGTCTGCAGAAAGTATGTTGAGGTGTCCTTGAACAAGACTTTAAACCTCTAATTGCTCCCCAGATACCGGATGGTGGCTGCTCACTGCTCCTATACAATAGGATGGGTCAAATGCAGAGAATTGCAAATTTCCCATTGCGGGACTGATAGGGGAGCAATTATTATTATTATTATTATTATAATCATTATTATCATTATCTCTTAGCCATCAGATAATGTGTTCTCAATGCATCTTAGGTTCATTAACACCTTTTCTTAGAGCTTTCCCCTTGTGATCGGATCACCTAAGAAGCATGTTAATGGCAGGTGTAGACAGGGCCTCAGTGAGCCTGGATCAAGAGAAACTGGTTTGTCTTCTCAGTTCTTGCCAGTGAAACTAATTCTCTCCTACTCACTCTCCCTCTATTTAGCATGCTTATGTGACTTTTCATAGCCATTTCTTGTTCATAGAACCAAGTTAATTTTAAATCAGCCATTGTAATAGCCTGCACAAGGGCTTATTGCTTAAGGCAGTTTTCCACCAAAGGTTTAGAAACCCTTCGAAGAACTTAAAAGGTCGGAATTATCCACAAGAAGGAACTTGTTAGTTCTGGAAAGCATGCTTTCCCCGCTGCATGTCAAGTACCATGAAGATTCTGTAAATTATGAGTCAAACACTGGTGTTTACGGCCAACAGCTTACCAGTTTTTATAACTTGCAGTTGCTCATTCTGTCTAGCATCATTCTGATGCTTGCCTTTGGTCAATCAGTGCTGTTCAGTGCACAACCCCCTCCCTAATAGTTCCTGGGCCAATGAAGGTGCCTACCTCCCCTGAAGTAGGAGGGAAAAAGGTTCTTAGAATCACAGCTGCAGGATCTAAAATCAACCCTAGTTCCTGCTGTAGAAAACAAAGAGAGTCACTGTAAACAATTCTGGAAGAGGTTCCTGCAGGGAAAATTAGCATATTGACTGAAAACGTATCGGCTATCTGCTTTTGTTGTTGGTGTTGATCAACTGCAACTTAGCTTTGGAAGCCATCCATCCATTGTCAACAGCTTATCCGAAATCGGGTAGTGGGGGAACTGGAGCCCATCTCAGTCCTCATTGGGCAAAAGGCAGGGACACACCCTGTATAGGTCGCCAATCTATCACAGGGAAAAGCAGTTGAGGGAACAGTGTCTCACTCAAGGACACCTTGATACACTTCTCCGCAGGTGGAGCCTTCAACCCTCGGATTGCCAGGCAGCTGCTGTACCCACTGAGCCATGCTCCTTTGGAAGCAGTCTGCAGGATGACTTCCTTGTCACAGTATTTATCATCATTACCTAGCAGCGTACGTCCAGCTGTCATACTTCAAGATTATGTTTTACTTAAAGGATCTGTAGTGTTCTCCATGCAGTTAGACATATGGTATGATTGAGAACATGACTTCATTTTTTGGTACCATTCAGCATTTCAATTGTATAAAAAGGTACCTCAGGTCTAAAAATATTGCACATGCTTTGTATGCTAAAAAGCGGTGAATGATGATATCTGTTATTGTTCGTGTCAGAGGCTACATATGTGTGATGTTCATCGTCTCAGGGCTAGAGGTCATATTATGCTAATGAAAGTTCAGGGCAAGGGTCTATTTTGTCCCCCTACATTATTGGCACTGTGCTCAAATGTACATTTCAAGGAGGCATATATTTCTCACCACCCATGTTTGATTATTTGAAGTGGAACAATGGCAAATATTGACAGACCTCTCCTGTGTACTTTAAGAGAAACGCGTCTTGCTCATAGTCATAGATGTAAGCCAAGTGAGATGGAAAGAAGCCTGGTAACAGGAGTTTCTTTTGGGTCCACCTCCATCCTATTTATCGTGTCCTGGTGTGTATAAGATATTGTACCACACATTCTGCCTGCATGCACAGGTCTCTCTGCAGCTTACTACAGTAGCTGTAGGAACTATGTCCACTCTTCACATTGTCTCAAGAAGCCAGACCCCAATCAAAGTGCAGATCTGAGGTCTGGACAGCTCCAAACTAATAGGATAGAACTGGGCGGACATGCTGTGAGCTGTCATCATACTTGAAATCAAATAAATTTTGCCAGGGCAAAGCATGGTGCTGGTGTTCACCTCTGCTCTCTTTTACTGGGAACTTGGTTCATACAAGTACCATGAGCACTTGTATACACCATGTCTTGGAAGAGGGATCCCTACTTTGAGGCTCTGCTGAGGGTTCCCCCATCTTATTTCCCTGAAAAGGATTTCTGTGTAGTTTTTCATCATTCTCACCAGGTTAGACATGCCTCAGCATCCGAAATGCATTCATTTGTAAAAACGTCTAAATAAAGCGCACGACCATGAAGCACATGTTAAAGATCAAGACTACAAAGCACATTTCAATAGGCATAGGATTTGGGAACATTATGGCCTTTATAGTGACAATGTTCCCAAATTCTATGCCCTATGTATCTTACTCTCATGCTGTTGCAGTAATAAGGAAATTGTTGGAGGCCCCTGCTCATGTGTGCGTGTTTCTTTGTATCTGTTTTGGCTCTATTCTGGGTGATTGTGCTTGGCCAAACCCTGGAGCATCTGAGGCAGTCAAAGGCCTGTCACTAACTCACAGTTTGGCTGTTACAAGTTGTTGCTGCTCCATTTTCTATTCACTGCAGTGCTACATGAGCCTGCCAGCCACTGCCTGGCCTTGGGTTGCTCTGTGCCGCTGACTGGCTCTGGAGCAGCATAGAAGAAGGCAGGGGAAAGTGGGTCATGCAGCAACAGCATTAGGAGGATGGGACAGCAATGTGGGCTTCAGCCAGTAAACGGCTTTGGAGCAACATCAATCTGCTGCCGTCCTGCTTTATATTAAAGCTCTGCATATCTGTGTCAGACAAACACGGGTCATATCGCATATACGTGCAAGATGCAAACATGCACAGATACACACTAGCTGAGCTTTTTTTATTTTTTTATTTTATTTTTTTTACCACCAACCAAGTTCTCAAATTTCCCTAGATCAGGTCAGGCTGTGTTGATGATTGCCTGTTGTTATGTAGCTAAATTGCGCCTCACTGTAAGTCCCATCCACCCTCCCTCCAGCTTCCACCTCTGGCTAGGTGGTTATGTCTCCCCCTGCTTGCCATCTATGTGGTGGCTGATCATTGCTCCCCAGATTGAGGATAAAGATTTGTGATAATCTGTCATCCAGACAGCGTGTCATCATCCACCAGTGGACAACCCACTGGAAAGGACCCCTGACTTACCACCCATATATCATCTTTGAAAATAATCAAACCACTTGCCTCATTGTTAGCAATAAAGGCAGTGCGTCATTTTGTGTGCGTTTCGAACGGAGTGATGGACTGAACTTGAGAATTTGATTGACTTGGGTTTACATTTATGTGCTTGTTCCCACTGCAGTAAAGTAAGTCCTGTAGCCATAGCAGGGACTGTAACCCTTCCTGAAACCTTGTTGGTTTTGAATGGGTGCTGACACTTGGTCTTAAATCATACTGCTGTGCTGGCAGGTTTTCGGTCAAGTGAACATCAGTCATGAGTTTAGTGGAAATAAGAAGTGGCGGACTTTATCCCCCGGATCAGGAATGCTGAACATCATCTCGCAACATTTGCTCCCTTATTGAACTTAGCTACAGGGAAACTGATGTAGCTGAACAATTATAACTTTTCTTTGGTGGTTGCATTTCTTCTGGAGTGAAAACAAAGGAATGTTGCCAGATGATGTCTTTGACCTTGGGCTGTTTGTGTCATGAGAGGAGAGTTATCCAGACAGGATTATTGTCATGCTAACCGAACCCCCTTTTTTCTTTGCTTCAGCATTTGGATTTTGTCATGCCAGAGTTCATATAATTATACGGTATGAGAGAGCTTCCTGTCCAACACCTCCTGCTGGGCCCCAGACCCACTAGACCCCCCCCTGTTTATCTCCTAGTCTCCGTTAATAGGCAGTGGGCACTAGGCCACCGTCGGGGAGGGTAAGTTATATTTCAGACATAATCAGATTTTGTCCCTCATCATACACCAACTTGATGATCAACAAGATGCCCTTGCCTCCTTTTGTTTAGCTGAAATGTTGGCATGTATAGGCAAGGTTTTCCAAAGGGGGGAGTAATGATTTCCTGTTGACTAGGTTAGTCGATTGGGTTTTGTCCAGTGCCTTTCGTACCAGTTTGGGGAGGGAGCGCTGCTCACTAGCTAGAGGTTTGAGAGTTAAGAGGCTGGGTTAAGCCGGGAGCCCTGAGCAGTGCTGTGTTCAGGATTGTGTTGAGGTGCATTGTGGGTCATCTGGCTTGTTGTTATGGTGATCTTGGCAGACTGTGGGCTGCGAGTTCCAGAGTTGCCCCCCCACTCATTAGGAAACTTGTGATTTGGCTTAGCAAGCTCTCCAGGGTTGGCGACGGGAAATCCACCCCCTCCTCTCCTTCTCCCCTTTCATTCCTCTCTTTTGTCATGAATTACCCTCCATTCCCTGGGCTGAATAATTACTGTACAACATAACCACAAGGCAGGCCGCTCTCACCAGATCTGTGCACTCTATGTTCATTCTTTTTTCCCCCTTAATCCTTCTCTCCTTTCATAACAGCCAAAGTCTTAAACTTCTCACTGTCTTCTTTCTCACTGTGTATCTTATGTGTAGTCTAGATTACACAATACACTTGAGTGGTGTTTGAAAACTCAACTATTCTCTAGCATCCTTAGATCCATCATCCATCTAGGGTCCAAGTCTTTTCATCACTGTGTAGGTGACGGACCCTGTATAGGTGACCACTTTCCATCACCTATAGATCGATGGAAAGTGGTACTCCCAGTCCCCCAAATGTATTTCAGCATACAGACATCTCTGCCCAGACATCATCACTCCCTTCTTTCTGCATTGCCTTTTGTCCCTGTCTGGCTTTTTGTCCCTGTGTGCACTGCAGACAGTTCCACTAAATTGACGGGCTATGTCTCAATGACATACAGGCAGAAGCCCTCCTCTAGGCAACACTGTTGGCAAAGTCAAATCAGCCTGGGAATCAGCCTCTGAGTGACTGCAGCCATCCAGAGAACGAGGCCCAATGCTATTTGACAAGCCTGTGTTGGCATCGACTGCCTTTTCCCCCCCAACACCACCGGGTCTGCCCAGGTCAGCAGTTTACATCAAGGTTGAGTAGACAGACATGCAGACAGCTCTCGTGTGTGGAGAAACATGGCCATTGGGCCCATTTGGGGCACGGATGAAGGCATGAATAAGAATATCTTTACTCTAATGGCATTTTTTTAAGTAGTGAAAGGGAGCTTGCACTAGTTTGCACAGATTAGGCTCAAACCTAAAGACTGAGGAGGTTTAGGTATGACCCCATGGTAAGAACGTGCTGTTTGTGAAGCAGCCTGTTTGTCTGTCAGTCAGGGTTAATTATTATAACGGGGGCCTTGTTACTTTTAGCCAATAGTGAAGAGGGAGAGGTCGAGCACTGTTATGCAGGATTGCCACTGGTGTAAATATGTTGAACCCAAAGTGACGAAGGGAATTTATTCTAGTTTAGGATGGCAGAGGAGCGGGCTGAATAAAATATTGTTTCAAAGTCAACATCACGATAAACATATGCACTATTCACATTGCGAAGGAGGCAAATTGGACTCATCAGTCATGTTGAGCCAACACTCTTAATTCTTGATGGTTAACTAAACCTGTTTAGGTCCATCCATTTGTCCATCCATCTTCAACCCTTTATCTGAAGTCAGGTTGCAGAAGTAGCAGTTCCAGTAGGGGACCCCAATCTTCCCTTTTCCCTGGCCACACCAACCAGCTCTGACTGGGGGCACTGCCAGGCAACTGTGAAGACTTAACCCTTCCAGCTGGTCCTTGGTTCACTCCGTGGCCTCCTCCGAGCTGGACGTGCCAGGAATACCTCACTAAGGAGGTGACCAGGTGGCATCCTTACTAGATGCCCGAACCACCTCAACTGGCTCCTTTCTACATCTAGGAGCAGCTGCCTTGCTCAGATCCTCAGGGATGACTTAACTTCTCAGGGAACTTCTAAGAGAGATACCAGCCACCCTCCTGAGGAAACTCATTTCGGCCACTTGTATCCATGATCTCGTTCTATTGGTCATGATCCAACCTTTATGGCCTTAGGTGAGAGTAGGAATAAAGATTGACCGGTAGATTGAGAGCTTTGCCTTCTGGCTCAGCTCTCAAGTCTCTCTAGTTAAATCCACTTTTTATAACTAGTCTTGGAAAAAAATATTCTCATGTGTCTCACAAATTGTAAATTTTTTTATCTGATTAAATGGCTACTTGGACAAACTGCCTTATTTCCCCCTCTTAAAACAACCTAATAAGTTTCAGCGTTATAAATTCTTTTCAAACTTTAACAGTCAAAAGCTGTATAAATCAGGTGAACTCTTGTGGCTGTTTTTTACCCTTTAATATGCGTCACAAGAACAAACATTGCAACATTTAATTTTTTTCATTCAGTATCTTCAGTCTCATTTGAAGAAGACAGTCTTCTGTTAAATACATTTAGATCTCATGTAAAAGTAAGCCTTCATATACTGCAGTCTCTTTGCATCTGCGTATCATCCGGTCCCAAATGATAAAACCTTGCTGGAGGCGCACCAACCCCCTGACTAGCATAGCCAAATGAATCAGGGAGGTCTATTCCACATTACATTACACCATTAATTGGACAAGAAAATGGCAAACGCATTGGAACGACCTGCCTTTCACAATGCAGACTGTAAGGAAAGTGGGAATGTCCAATTATGCTGGTTGAAATGCTGTCATGATAACATGGCCAGGCCAATACAAGGGTACTGATAAATAGGGCAGGCTGACTAACAGCAGATATGCTTTCAGGAGTGGGGGGTATGTGGCTTGATGGTGTCCAGTTTCATCGGTTAAGGTATGCATCTCTGACCCTCATCTCTGACTAGTCTCATGAAATGCCAAATAGAAATGGGCTGCCTGATAAAACCTCTTGAGACCTGCAGCTCAGTTGGTTGCTCTTCTTCCATCCTCCTAAACTCCTTTTCCTGGATCATCTTTTCCAAGAAACATAAATCCCCTCTGGTCCAACTGGTCCTCATCTGTCTTTTATTTGTGTTATGTCTGTTATTGACCAATGTTTTTTTTCCCTTTTTCTACTTCAAAATATGTTGTTCGTGTCTGTACATCTTTATGTTGGATGAGACAAGTCCCGAGTGTGTGTAAACTTTCTTGGAGTCGGTGAAGCCGAAACTGGGAAAATAAAAGCTAAAGGTACATCACATGATCCAAATGTGACACATCATAAACGTAGACGTGGAGCTGAGGTCTTCGTGATCAGCAGGTCTCAGCCTATGGTCAAGATAGTAGAGCTGTACAGTCTGAAACACGGGTGCCATGACACGAAGTGAACACAACAGCTTAATGGGCTAACCGCCTTAGACAAGCTAAGGTGCTTTCTCTGACTGAGCTGATAACGTTGTTGTTGGTATGCTTTAATGGGCTCTGGCTATTAGAAATGGCTCTGTAATGTACTCTGGCTGTGAAAGGAAAAACGAAAGCCTGTGACTTTAGCAGAAATTATATGTGTAGGCATAGAGCTGAAGAACATGGCGGGGCTCTGATAAATATAGGCATGCATTCACTCTCATACAAAGGAAAGGAAAGCCAGTTCACTTGGTCATTGTATTCTTACAGTGAAATTTCATAGGAGCAGTGGGCAGCTGCAGTCCCTAGGGAGCAGCTAAGTGTTTAGTGTCTTGCTCAAGGGCACTTCAACACACTTTCTGAAGGAGCTGGGGATCAAAACGGTGACCTTCCAATCACCAGATGACCTGGCCTACCTCTTGAGCCAGGCCACCTTATTCAAAAACAGCAATATGTACTAGTACACCTCAGATCACCGTCAATGTGTGTTTCTGGTGGATAATACAGTTTCTAGTGTTCCCAGGTGAGCCAGCGACACCACCTCATTTCATCCCACTGTCAAAGATGAGTCATACATCCATAACTCTTCACGATTGACGAGGGAGTAGAGCTAACCCAAAGGGAAAGGCAAAGAAGCGGAGGAATTAACCTACTTATGATTGGCATGCAAGTGTAGTCACATCATATTGATTTCATTTCTTCTTTGTCGATTGTAAAAGAATAGAACCGACGTTTTTACACACGCTTAAATGTGCTCTCTGAATCCTCCACTCACCGCCCCCCCATGTTTCCAGTGTTTCCATCGACTCGGTCAGCTTCAGGAGACCCCTAGTGGCATAAGTGGAGTATAACTTTATGACACTGCAGTAATGAGAGATACAGCCTCTGCACTGCATTAACATATGGCAGATTTCAATGTGGAGACGTCTTCAGCTTTTAGGGTCAGTTGTAACATCCTTGAAAATATTTAGTGAACTGCAGCAAACCTTTTCCTGGGCACCAGGTTATAATTATTAGTGTATTTGTATGATTTCTTTACATACCCTTTAATATAATGTAATCATATTAAGTTGATAGAAGGGTGGTCTCTCTGCCTTTGACAATCATCAAATAATTATGATTCTCTATCTACATTTGCTTCTCTTACACCTTTTCACCCCCACAGGCTATAACTATTGAAATAGTTTTGCGTAGCAGTGCTACTGCTTTACCAAACTCACTACTACAGCTTTGCAAATGTTGATGAATTGGCACGTGTCATTCATGAAGACAGAAAGGACCCACAATATTCTCCAAATACATTGCATACACAAAAAACCTGCACCGAATATTGAAGGGTTTGTTTTAGATGTGGACAGAAACAAACCTTGATGTACCTTTTTGTATAAAGTAAAATGTAAAAAGGATTATTCAAAAAACAAGAATTGTGTGTTCAACCATATTTGCTTGCATGATAATGTATGATTCTTTGTGCATGTGGTATAAAAACATGATGGGTTCATTTAGTGGGGATCTTTTTCTATCTTCCCAACCAAGCCAACGCCCATGTGCATCAGTGCTTGTGCCCTGCCAGACCACGGGAAATGTCACTTGCCAGAATTATTGCATTATCCTTAATTGATTGATTGCTCTAAATGCCATCAAGAATTTGTGGTATTGCAGTGCTTATATCTTGTCCCTGACTGTCCTCTCCACTGTTTGTTGTAGAGCGCCCACCTGGGAGTGATTGATTCCTTGATGGCTGTGGGAGCCATGGAGACGGTGACTGCGGTTAAGACAAGTGGTGCTGAGGAGACACTGGGCAGAGGCTCCAGCTGGGAGGAGGCTCTGCTTAACTGGGTTAACAGGGTAAGGAGCAGCCCAGAGATGTGTGCCTGTCTTACTGTGCTACATTTCATTATCTTGGATATCCCTCTCTGTGGCCTCCGTAACGCTTCATAAACTCTCCAGATAGCTGCAGAACCAGTAATTCAGTAGTAAAATGACTTATGAAATTTAAAAAAATGGTATCACTAATTATTTTGAATATAGTCAAATATTTTCCTTGATTTACCTGCACTGTATGCATG
>OMLC01033868.1:0-10906 GCA_900302585.1 Regalecus glesne
CCTCCCCCATGTTCTGAGTCCGCTAGTTCCTGACTGAAGATTTTCACTTCCTCCTCTGGTTCTCCACTTCCTCTCCAGATGGCTCCACTTTCTGGAAGCTTACTCATCTCAGCTAGAGTCAATCCTTTCATGGGAGAGTGTGCTCTGCAGTGACATCACTGCTTCAAAGCAAGTCTGGATGTGGTGACGTATACAGACGGGACCAGACTTAAACACTGTTAAAGAATCCTTAACTTTGTTCACCCACTTAAAAAGAGTGTAATTTGGTTTATATGTCAGCGATGCATCCTGACAATACATGTAAAATGAACCTCTCATTTGTGAGGAAGCCTATGAAACACCTACAATAAAATCAATGCCAATTCAGGGAATTGTGGATCCAGGATGTGTAAGTGGTAGAATAATGACCAAATGTATGCCATGTAGAAGTGATAGAATAGGATGTATACAAGAGGAGTGTGACACACTAACACATTTTACACTAGATGCATGCTCAATAATCCAGGTAGGGAAATCACAAAAAGAGGTGAATCTGTTCAGCTGGATCAGCTGGATAAACTTCTGATCCAACTGAACAGATTCACCTCTTTTTGTGAAATTTTACACTATCGTCAACAGCAAAATCTATCCTGGTTCAATTTCCTGCTCAGTTACCTCAATTATCCTTGGCAATTCCAACCGTATTATTCCCAGATCCATCCACTGACAGTCTGCTTTGATTGAGAATAGGAAATAGCCCATCAAACAATCAGCCGTTATTTGGACACAAATAGCCTCATTACCTCATGAAACTAAGGCATCAGAGGGAGTCTTTCTGTACTTGAATGTGCGTCTGTCCCAAAGCCAGTTCACACGGACGGAATTCTCAAATGTTCAGTATCTAATATAACACCAGGAAGTACAAAGAACTAGTCTTTTTTATCTTATAGCCAAGCTGCTTGTGGGCTTTCTTTTGAAGAACCAACATTATGCAGCTACATACACTCCTACATGACTGAATGCAGCAGACACTAGCACTCCCATCATGAAGCATGATGGCACAGCAGACCCATTTTTATCAAGTTAAGATGTAAAGGGTCCAGACCATATGATTGAAAACCCAGACAGACCTTCCTACATTATGGCCATGGGGTTTTAGTGAGATAAACCTGCCAACACAACAGGAGCATCTCACTCAACGGGGTGGATTCAGCAGGGCGCCTCCAGCTCTACAGGAGAGACACCTTAAAATAGAGAATTCAGTGAGGCTCATCATCAAAAGCCCACACGATCAAAAACCAGCAACCAAAACAGGTAAGGAGTTTGAGTGATTTTGCAACGCATTGAGTTCCTATGAAGTCTTGTAAAAGTCAGGTAAAGTGCTTAAAACACTCAGTTGGAGAAATTCCTCAGACGTAGTTAAAATTCTTCCCTCTGCCAAATGCAGATACAATTATCAACAGAAAAATTGCTCATGAATCTAATGCTATGCTTTTGTGTGCGTATCAACTACCGAGTGGAAAAAAAATCCAAATGTTAGTCACCCATTCAGTAGTTGACCTTTTAGATTCTAAAAACAACCTCTCCAGGCTACTAAATTTTTCAGAAAAGTTTTTAGCACCACAGTGTCCTGCTATTGACAGGGGTCACAGTAGCTCTCAGTGGTGCACGCTTCAGGAACTGACAAGCCAGAGGCAGTAGGTTCAAACCCATCACGGGGCGTCAGAGAGGGCATCTGGCATTAATCCTCCAACCGCCATCTAAGTCTGTGTTCACCCCCACACATGGGGACTAATCATGACACGTAAAACAGACTTCTCTCAGTGTCTTGTTATTGACGTCATATTGTCTGACTAGCAATTATAAATGATGACTACAGCGGCTGTCACAATGTATGCTTCTTTTCTGGTGTCAATCCAGTAGTTTAAGACAAACCTCTGAGGAGAACAACTTTGCAAAAAAAGCCTTCCATTTAGAATATAATTTAGCACTAAACTAATAAAAAAAGAGCTTGGCAATGAGAACAAGCTCTTGGCTGCTTCCCATCTTGGTCTCCATGGATCAGCCCACAACAAATTAATTATATGTCAGAGAGAAAAAATACAGAGTTTCCCACCTCAGCAATATCCATTCTGGATACTCATTAATGTATGTAGATTCCTCTGAATTGAAACCAATGGCCTGGTCATCTGGTGTCTGAAGCCCATCAGAGCTACTTTGTAATGTGGTTATTCAACAGGGAACTTAGTGGGGGTGTATCTGTCAACAGATAGCAGCTGATCAAAGTAAATCTATTCAATGCATCAACAGCTTATCATTCAAAAGCAAAATACTGCTATTGAGTTTCACAAGCTGCAATATTGGAAATGATTAAGACACCTCCAGAATATCAAGTGTGTTCCTCATATAAATTTTTGCACCTTGGCAGATGGACTTATTGTTAAAGGACTTATCTTACTGTAGAGCTTTTCTAGTCTAGCAATCAATCAAAGTACTTTTACATCATAATAATGATAATAATAACTTTTCCGTTATCAGTCCCGCAAGGGGATAATTGCAATTGTCTGCATTTGACCCATCCTATTGTACGCCTCACATTTTCCCGAGCATGGGAGATTAAGGCCGGGTGCCCTATCCTGACGCGTCAGGTGGGACCAAACCCGCTGCACCCAACTTTGAGACGCATGCTATACTGCTGAGCCACCTCAGCAGTATGGTCATTTATAAATGTATTGAAGAGGGTTAAAGACTAGGGGACATGAAGTCTTTTATCAACAATACCATTTCTTGGCAAAAGCAGTGCACTTTTCATTCAGCTGATTTAGAGACAATTATGTTAGAAAGCCACCAAAGGCCTACTTGTTAGGTTAGCTATAAAATGCCCTGCTGTGCAATCACGTCAAACTCTGTTGTTATATTAAAAGAGCTTAGGAGTGTCGGTTTCTATGGTATTTTATTTTTATTTAGCCGTTTATTGCCACACGGTACAGGCGGGTGGAATTTATCTCTGCATTTAACCCATTCTCCTGTATAGGAGCAGTGAGCAGCCACCATTTTGGCACTAGGGGAGCAGTTAGGAGTTCAGTGTCTTGCTCAAGGACATTTCAACATGCTTTCTGAGGGACTGAGGATTGAACCTGAAACCTTCTGATTGCCAGACAAACATTATACCCGCTGAGCCACGCCACCCCCTTTTTTATTTCTTTTTATATTGATTTCCTTTAGATGGGAGAGGAGAAAAAAATCTATTTCGTTAATCTGGACATAAATGGCAAATGGACTTATTCTTCTATAGTGCTTTTCTAGTCTCACGACAACACAAACCACGACAACATAAACCACAATGTACATTGTACAATTTACAATGTATGCCTCACATTTACCGAGCATGAGGGATTAAGGCCGGATGCCCTTTCCTAACATTACATGGTAGGATTGAACCCACAAACGCCTGACATGGAGGTGCTCCACTGGTGAGACACCACAGCCCCATCCAAAGACGGAAAATATTGTTATAAAAGAAAAAAGAGAAACAAAGGAAAAAGCAAAAAAAAGCTTCTAAATGATCCACATCAGACATTAGTAAGAGCTAGGAGCTATACTCTACAAAAGACTCCGACCTCTCACTTCTGCCTAAGAGCCACATGAATGTACAAACTGATTCCAGCAAGATAATGGTGAAAATTGTGATTGTTCCCTTATTTTATTTTTCTTAATATTTGTTTTATTGTCCAATGTGGTAATCTGAAAAGAATGTAAAGATTGATGGGAAATATAGGGTAAAGTGATAGGGGTGGACATTTGATAAAGATCCAAGTCAAGTCCAATCAAAAGAAGGGCTCAAACCAGCTATAAACCTGCTTAGTACTGGTACTACAACAACTATCGCCAATACTACTACTACTAGTAGTAGCAAAGATGAGCAACAATCCAGCATTCTGAATAATAGCAAGAAAATGAAGAAGGTTAAAAGTATGTGGAACTTAAACTTGACAGGAAAGTAATTATAGTTGTAGCTAACCTCTTTTAGGTTAATCAATATTCTACTCTAACAAATCCTCACTTTAATTTCTTCATTGTTATTCTAGTTGCATCTTTTTCTTGGCCAGTCTATCGACAGAAAGACAGAGTAGGAGAGAGGATCAGGTGGTCAGATGTAGGGATTGAGACAATAGAATGAGATACAGACATGGGGGATGGGACAGGATGCATACATATCTTAAATGGAGTAATATTGGGCAAAGCCTGGGGTGGGGTGTGGGGCAACCACACATCTAATCAAGCGTGTAAGACATGTGCGAGACAGGCTGCCACAAAGACACAGCAGGCTACATGTGTGCTGGCCATGTCCCTAGAGCAAACAAGGCACCAGATGTGAGATCACTCAGCTGGCTCTTCAAAGAGAGAAATAAGCTATAAGAATCTGTTCTTTTCAGTAAACCCGTGCCAAAGGATAATGTAATTCATGTAGTACATAATTATCAAATTCACAGTGTCTATAGAAGGTGGAGCCTCCATCTCCCACTCACTTCCTTGAGGACGTGACTTGACTTGACCAAACATGATCCGAGTATTAATCTTGACTTTGGAATAAGTCTCTTGGTGACTACCAGTTCACCTGGATGTTGTTGAAGAGTGAACAGTAACCTACATAAGAGTTAACCCACTGTTTATCAGCTGATGGGAGTGTGTTGTAAATTTTACATCCAACTTTATCTTCTGTACCACCATCTCTACATTTGGCTTTGTTCTTCGATGACCACACAGTGAAGAGGTGGGCTAACCTAACTTGCAAGTTTTGTCAGTAATGAAGTCACATCCATGTCAGACAAAGACAAAAATTAAGGCTGACAGAATCTGGGGTGGTTGCTAAGAGTCTATATTTGATTACAATTTGGAAAAATAGAACAAAGAAATTTAGATAAGACTATAACATGCATAGGGTGCACAAAGAGAACATGAGGAAATAGGTCATGCATCCACATACTTGTGTGGGCATGTCTGGATGCATGTCTCACAACTCCTTTTGGGATGAATGTTAGTTCTGGTAGCTCAACCTTTTTAACGTAGGTTTACATCAAGTGAAAGAAAGCTCAAAAAGGTTTTGGTCTATATTGTTCACTTTATATCTCCATATTATATTCATACTGAAAGAGCCGAAATAATCACTGTGACAACAAAACCTATTTCAGGAGAAATCCTCGTCATCAACTTCCATTCGTTAGTGGAAATTTTACTCATTGTTCCAGTTGAATTTTCATCTGATTCGTTTGTGTATGAATACTGGAAGACTTACTAACTTAGAGAGAAATAATGCACTGGGTATGTCAACAATCTCAGTTGTAGACTCAGAATTCAACTTGCCTGAAATGCTAAATACTACCTGGCAAGTGAAAGTATAATCCCTGGGGGCCTACGTCTGAATTAAACAGGAAAGTAAATATCCACATCCTCTATTCACTACATTTCATAATTTAAATCTGTTCAGAGTACTTTGGGATAGATCAATATATAAGTCTTAAACAATTTAGCTTGACATCCTGGTTTAAACTTAAATTCAGCCGTTTTAATATGCCCAGCTATGAAGCATAATGTAGAATTGCTTCACATGTGCTGTAGAGTGCCTCTTCGGTGTAAGATGGAAAAAACATTGGAGCATTTTTTTAAACATCATTGGAAATTATAAAACTAGAAGATTAAATTACAATGACAAATTACTGGAAATAGGGTTTGACATGACGATATAAAACCCTATCAGAAGGCTCTTCCAGCATGATTGTCCTAAATCAACTTCTCATCTACAAAACTATAAAAGTGAAAAAGCCCTGCTACTCCTCTCCTCTATCTTTCCACTTCCTCTCCTCCCCTCTCCCCCTCAACTATGGGACCTTATTTCCTGCTGAGTAACAGTAGGCAGTAAAATCATTTAACGTCAAATCACAATAACTAAAATTAGAACATACAGGAAACCTGATCAATTCATTCACTTTTGCTAGACTCTGTAGATGACACGATTCTAAGACTCAAATATAACTTATGGAGTTTAAATCTCTTTCTAACTGTAAATGTGACAGGAATGTGTCTTGAGATCACAACAAAGACACATTACGCCAGAAAACGGAGCCCTTTAGAATCATTAATGGGATGCAGTTAATGACAGAGAAAGAGAGAACAGTGGTATAGTGGTGGTGAGAGAACAAATGAAAAAGGAACACAAACAAGAGAAAGGATGTTTGAGAGGTGCATAACAATATCTGCATGGTGAAAATTTCAGAGCTCAAGTGCAGTGGAAATATATGAACAAGATATAAAGTGTGCAGGGAATTTCCCTCTGCTGAGCACATGGTAATCTGACAGTACTCTTAAAAAAATGAATCACTGGATCAGTTGTAAATTGGCTCTTATTGCTCCAGTCTATTGTTTAGTAAATAAATATGGCAAAGTTCAACTCTCTTTCCCCCCTTGAATCTTTCCACTTTTGAGAGAAGACACGGAAAGTAAAAGTGAGTGATTGAGTTAATGATCTACTTTTATTATAGTTTTCAGTGGATATCGAATATGGAAAACTCTTTTTCATCTTCAAAAACACCATAACTCTGGTTATCAAAATGGTAGTTTCATAGTGGTTTCATTATCAATACATCTACTGGTCTAGTTAATACTATGTTATCAACATGCATTGAAAAGCAAAATTGTGCAGTTTTTGTGTGGTTAAAAAAATGCAGTTTAATTTTTATTAGTTAAATGTATTTTTTTTTAGACTCCATCATCTCTCCTCAGAAATGATTGCCCATTGATGATCCAAGAACAGAGCACTTGGCACAATACAACAATGTGTGTGAATTTTCACGTAACAACCTACAATAGTGCACAGTTAGGGGCCATGGTAGCTCAGTGGTAGAGCGAGTGCTTTGGGAACTGATGAGCCAGATGTTGTGGGTCTGAACCCACTGCAGGGCGTCAGGAAGGGCATCCGGCCTTAATCCCCAAAGCTCCATCTAAGTTTGTGTCCACCCCCACAACATGGGGACTAATTGTGATACATAAAAATGTATCTCTCTCTCATAGCACACACAGTTAAAGAGAAAACTGCAGCACTAGGTCCTTTACATGTGTCCTAAAATGACCCAGCCACTTTTCTTCCCCTAAATATGCTATCTGCTTCTTTTCCACATGTATATTTTTCTTCTCCATCTTCACTTTGTCTCATATTCAAAATGTAAGTTAGAATGCCTTGTGTCCTCAAGCACACCAGAAATGATTGCACTAAGATGATTTAAGTTAAGATGACAAGCCAGACGGTTTCAGGTCACAAACTGAAACCTCTATTCAATGTGTCACAGTTCACTGATAGCACCATGGAGAGGATAAAACTACTACGCGCCCCCTTCACAACTCTGACCTAGCGGGCAATCCTCTCCTTATCAATCATCATCATTATCATCAGCCTCATCAGATTACCTCTACTTGCACCCAAATGTTGACATGTCAATATTTATCATAATGGTTAAACATCTGTGATCAATTGTAAGATTTCAGTACAAGACGCAAACAGTAACCAAGCTCATACCCAAGTTACAATATCAAATTTCCTGAAAATTCTAGCACCATAGACAGAACAATTAAAAAATATCTCCGGGGAAATGCTTTTTATATGGTGCTATTAAGCTTTTTCAGTAGTACAATTAAATATTATTTGTAAAATATCAGAAGTAGTGGACAGGCGGGGAAAATTGGTATTTTTATTATCAGATTGACTGCCAGTGCAAAAGCAGTCACAAGTGTACTGCATTTCTATTTAACTAGAGTAAAACATTGACCTTAAGTGAAAATTGTTTTATTCTTTGATACAAAAATGAAATATTTGCAAAACATAATAATTTTCCAACTGTAATTCCTGCCATATGAGAGTATTAAAAGATAAAAGATTGAGAGACTCCACATTTAGGCCGAGAGACTGGAGCTTTGGTCATATCAAGCCATGGCTCTATGGCCTTTTTTTTCTAGTGAGTAATGAAATGAGACTAGTGACTCCGGTCACAACTCACTTCCTGTCTGCTACATAATTCCAAAGGGGCAGGGAGTACTAAATCGAGGGCACCCTGGAGCATCTATCCCACATAATCCAGGGCAAAGCAAGTGGGTGACCAGCACAGGGTTTTCCCCTCCAGGCTCTTATTATAAGTGAGATCCTTTATGTTGACACCACTATTTCCTAGGTGTGAGCTTTCAATATTAAAGCGCCTTAATGATTGGTCAGGTGGTTTGCCTCTGATCAATCTTGACTGAGCTATAGTCAGAAGATTGTATATTCCTTTGATAGTTTTATTTGAAATAACAGACAATTTGATACCCACAAGTGTGGAGACCTATTGCTCTCCCTGACCCTCAAACAAACCAGCATTCACTGCATTCCCAGGGAATCTTCATGAAGTTAAGACAGAAACAGACTTTGAAATGCTTAATTCTACTCATGATGGTCCACTTTTCTTACCGGTCTTGTGACTGCTCCTCATACATCCTCTCCTTCCCTTCTTTGAAGAGCCGGATGGCCCGTTTGGATTTCTTCATCAGGCTATCTATGTAAATTTTAAAGTACTCATTCTCACTGAGCTGAGTGAGTCTCTGGTTCTCCTCATATTTGCACAATATAAGCCGTAGGTGCTGGTAGGCATCAGGTAATATATCCAAGATGTATGGTGGACTGTTTTTCAGCTGGAGTCTGGGATTTTGGCAGAGGCGTACCTGTGAAGGACATAGTTGATAAAAGTTTGTATCAAAGTTCCAAGAAATAGTTGGATTTACTTCAGAATCTTACGTAGGGGAAATATTGAATTATGAGGTTAGCTCGTGAGAATTGGCATGGGGCAAACTAGCAAGCGTGTGAGTACACTCTTCAGAGGACAAATTCAACAGTATCATGCAAACTACTCTCTATTGTATGTATAGACACGAGAACCATGTGGGCAAATACAAATATGATTCACAGATTTATGATTAGAAGATTGGTGATTATAAGATTGATTATTTTCATTTTATAGCATTTTGATAGCATTGAAAAACGTGTCATGATAAGCTATCAAAAACTTGGAGCAGGCGTTAATATTTGATTCACACACACTATGAAAATATGACTGGAGAACCAAATGCCCTATTGGAAGGTTTTTTTCCTGCTCAGTCCCTGAACTCCAAGTCAATGGATAACAAAACTGAGCCTTTCGGACAGATGGGTCTTTTGGTTTTATCACACAAAACTTACAACTTTGTCCATCAGTTTCCATGTTTTCTCTACGGTCCGTCGATCAGCTGCGGCTTGTTTTGGTGGTCCCACTGCATCCTGAATTGCATCAATAATGCCTAAAATCCGACCCTTACTTCGGTTTGGTCCACGTCCACCTGGATTTCGGCCACTGAGAGCAGTTGCCATTTCCGATACACTAAAACCAACAAAAGTAGGCTATTCAAGAATGATGCAGAGCAGATTAGTTAGTTGTAAGTGAAAGGTTATTAGTTATACTGAATAAAGACACTTAAAAACAAAGTGAAATTAAAATCAGGAACAAAGTAGTTCTCTGAATAAAAGACGTCATATTCAAATACACAAGGGGATAATTTCAAAACACATTGTCATGCCCTAAGTAGTGAAAATATTATCAGTTTTGACCCTTTCTGTAATCTGGTTGATGGTTTCAAGAATCAAAATCTGAACATAAATGAGACAAGTCTGAAAGTTACAATCTTAAGGATAGTTTAAGGTTATTGAGGGTGACTTGAGTGATTTCATACTGTATAATATCACTATACGGATAGATATAACCTGTTTGTGCTCGACAGTGGCCAAAAAAGGGCCTCTTCGTGAAAACAACCAGAGAGAAGGGGATCTCTCGCATACTGTTTTCGGCAGCTGTCGTTATTCAAGTTGCAGACGTCCACTACGTAACTTTACAAATTCGAACTCATAGTATATTAGCAACTTCAACTCGAATTTTCACGTACTCTTCTACATGTTCAGTTTAATTGTCAAACCGTCCGGTTCACAGATGATGCCCCGTGTGTGTAACGGGAAAAATATACGACTAGCAGTGACAACACGAATCGGCCGCACCGAACAGCACAAATTGAACTACTGGTGAAAAATCTGTGATCTCAAAAGTAACACGATTTAGTGTCAAAAAGACTGCCTAAGCTTACAGAGCTAATTAATAGTTACGACAGATAATACACAGATCATCTAATGCCTCGATCGTGGGTGATCGTTCGTTCCACAAAAACTAGTTATGTCTTTCTTTTCAATGACTGTACTGATAGTTAAGAGAATAAACAGATAACAATAAAAAGTCTCAACTTACTGCGAACGCTATCAAACCGAGGAATGTCGAAGGGATCCTGTTGAACTCAGTCCACATCCAGTGCGGAGTGTCAGGACGGAAACAATCACAACAAAGTGCCCACTAATGACATCGGATATTCCACTCAGTGTTTAACATCCCATCTCATCGATATCCTTAAATTCTGCTCCACAGTAGTGTCGGTGGAGTTATTAGAGAGGTTTTTCTTCTCCAACAAATCCGGGGGCGGACGACCGTATGTGTTCAACCGTACAACGCCTGACGGTGCAGCTCTGACATATCGCCCAGTGGCAGCAGGGACAATGGAGTATAGAGCAATATTTTCCAGGAACCAATAGACGAGTTGATAGAGCCAGCCGAGCACCAATTGGTGAGGCACCGTGGGGTTTGTGCACTGAAAAGTGGGGTGGCAAGCAGTAAAGTAGGGCCGCTCCCAAATAAATCGATAAGTGCACTCACTTTCTGTGGTGGAAACGAATGAGCTGTGTTCTGCCGGAAGTGACACAAGTTGCGGAGTGGGTGTTTAAACTATGCGGTGCAATAATAGCTGGTCTACACATGAGCCGTGATGGAGGTGG
>OMLC01033869.1:3446-33306 GCA_900302585.1 Regalecus glesne
CCCCCCCTGTGCCAGAATTAGATCAAGACAAACTATCATCGCTCATTTTCTCTCCAGCTTTCTCTGTCTCTCCCTCTCTGTTACTCCACTGCTTTCTCTCTTAGATTAAATTAATTCCACTTTCCCTCCATCTCTCCATCTCTTCGTTCCCCCATGGTCTCCATGCTTCTGCTATCCCTTTTCTGTTGAAAGAAAAAAGAAGATATTTTTAGAAAATGACTTCTCTCTTGGTCCTCTCAACCGATTCAAGAGTGGAGGGGTAGAACCAGGATAAGAGGTAATGGGCAAGGATTTTTTAATGCTCCCTGGAGAGAGAGAGAGAGAGAGAGAGAGAGAGAGAGAGAGAGAGAGAGAGCAAGGTGTAAAAAAATGACAAAGACATAAAACGAGAGGGATAGGGAAAGGGGGCACAAGGGTTAAGGTTATGGAACTAATGAAAGCAAATACAAATGGAAGCAAATACAATTACCTAAGAGAGCAAAACTGAAGGGAGGCGTAGTGAGAAACCAAGGGAGAGAGAGAAAACACCACACAGACTAATGTGAGGTGTATTAGTCGAGTGTAAGGAGAAAGTGTGCATGTGTATGTTACAGTGAGAACGCAGTGTGTACGATGTGAGAAACCCTTCTGTGTGTGAATAGAAATCTTTGAGGGAGTGTCTGGATTGAGCGGGTGTTGGCTGCGTTCCCCAACAGGCACTCGTGTTTGAGCGAAGGTTAACGGTTCACAAAGTATTAGATGACACATTTGATGACAGCTTTATGAACAGGACACAGAGGACTCTGGATTTAGCAAATGTCACTCCATCCGACATGGCTTTAGCTATGATTTCATTTCAGGGCAACTAAAACCTATAAATTGTGATATACAAAGGGAGATTCGGACATTGGCTACATTCACCCTATCCTATCATTATAACTGATGAAAGTGCTGACCAAAAGATAACTAGAATTCAGTGTTTTGGCACAAAGATTAAGGTTCAGAGGAGCTCTTTACCTTAGTCAAAAAACAGCTTTGTGCAGTTAGCAAGAAAGAACTACGATTCCAGTTTGCAGATAGTTTAACGGCCATGCTAACCTCTACATGTACAAGGTTGAGTGTTTGAAACACTTTTAGCTTGCAATGAAAATTCAACTTGCTCTGATCTCTTCCCATGTTGGATACAGACCACAAAAGACTGACCCATATTTCAACTCTCAATGAGGCCAGCTGTTGAGGCGGCACTGGTTCAGAGCAGGTGCCATGTTTACTGTGCTGTTCACACTAATAACTACAAGATCAGCATGGACAACACTGACCACCACTAGAAACAGGGTCAAACTGGGAGTGCAGGTTCACAGTTCTTCTTCTTTTGTCTTGTTCCCTTTTTTTCACCAGTTGCCACAGAGGATTAGAGTTTTTATTACCCTGTGAGGGCGCAGTACCAGTGGCAGCCTCAACCAATCCAGTGCAGTCTTGTCACTGCGTACCGACAACATTTTATGTCAGATGCCTTTCCTGACATATCCACTAACCCAACGGACAGGAGCACAGGTAAAGGACTGAATGCCATTCCAGTATTCCTGGACTTGTGCTCAAGTCTATGGGTTCACAGTATCAAGCAATTCATTTTTATATTTCTTTAAAAATTACTTAATTATAAACAAACTGAAGCAAAAAAGAAGTGGTTACCATGTCTCGGATGTCTATCAAATGGCAATCCAAAAAAAAATCACGTTCAGGTTTTCCATATACAGAAGGACCCCCAAAAAGTGTGAATGTGTTTCTGATTGACAGCATACTTCCCTCATTATGAAGACATTACTCTCCCTGCACCTCACCCGGTGTCCCATGTAGGTTCAAATAAACACCGCACCTTATCTACAAGTACTGTTTGACAAAGTGGCTTTCAATCCTCTTGAGTTCTATGAAAAAGGCTGAGTTAATGCTGGTTGTGCTACCTACCACAATGGAGTGAACAGCACCTATCCTGGCGCAGGCCAGCATTGTGTAGACCAGTTCCGGTATCATAGGAAGGTAGATAGCCACCCTATCTCCCTTCTTCACACCTTCAGAAATACAAGGAAATGACAGATTGATGCTTAACAGTTAGATAAAGAGACACCTCCCCTGATTAAACAACCAACTTAATGAGAGTAGGACATTTTGATGATTTTCCAAATATCCTAGACAACAGGATTCACTTAGTCTAGGTGTTGATCGAACAATCTAAAATTATCTAAAAAAAATAAATAAATAATGAACTTGAGGCTACTTCTAATTTGCTGTTATTGTAACATAAGGAAATAACCAGTCTGAAGCTGGTTCATGTGAGGACTGTCATATTGTAGCTACAGCTTCAGAATGATTGGTGTAGCTGTGAGCTATGTGTGACAAATAAAAAGGGTCATGAAGTGGTTGAAATTAAAATGAACACCAAGGAGAAGTTGGTGTCCTCTCCTGACTCCCTTCTGAATGAGGCACAGTTCATTTCTGGATTTGTGGCAAAGCCGACGGGGCAGTCCTTTACCCAGAGGGACTGTCCTATCACTAAGTAGCGTTACGCGTCAACCATCTGGAATAATGCACAAGGAAAATAAAGTCCCTCTTGAGATATTTATTTAATGAATAATTTTTATGTTTGAGGGGATTTTTGCTGCTTTTTGTATGATGCCTTTCTTATTTGTTGGTTAAAGTCCTATAAATTCAGTATTTTAATGGAGAACAAGTGGGGCAGTATGGCTCAGTGGGTAGAGCAGTCGTCTGACAATCAGATGGTCACATGTTTGAGCCCCACACCTGCAGACAAGCGTTTCAAAGTGTCCCTGAGCAAGACACTGTTCCCCTAATTACTCTACCCGGTGATGGACTGGCAACCCTTCAAGGGCGCATCCTTGACTCTTGCCCAATGGGAACGGAGATAGGGTCCAGTTCCCTCACAACCCGCCTTTGGATAAGTGGTTGGCAATGGATGGATGGATAGAACAAGTGAAGCAGGTATATTAAGATAGTGAAGCTTTGACTTTCTCACCCATCTGTTTGAGGACATTAGCACATCTGCACACCTGCGTCAGCAATTCACTGTAGGTGATAGCCACATTTTGGTCCGGTGAGTTACCCTCCCTGTCAAAACAGTTAATCGGTCATAAGAAAATAGAAGCATTCATAAAGAAACACATCTTGGCTGATGGTAAAATACATTTTCAATGTTTTGTAAGGATTTTCTTTACCATTTGCAACTCAGATGATTTAGTGTACCTGTCAAATTTTTAGCTATGGGTGTTATTGATGGTAAATGATAGAAGGATTTTTTTTTTAATATAGCCTATTTCTAGTCCATGCAAAGAACTTTACAATGTATCCGTCCATTTACTAAGCATGGAGGATTAAGGCCGAATGCCCTTTCCTGAAGCCCTGCAGCGGGAACGACTTGGACCTGATTTGGAGGCACATGCTCTACCTCTGACCTATCATGGTCTGAGACAAATCTATCCATCTATCTGTCTGTCTGTATGTTTGTCTGCATGTTGGCCTGGGTTAGCACTGTTGGCTCACAGTCAGAAAGTTTTGGGTTCGAACCCCAGGCCATCCCAGATCCTTTCTGTGTGGACTTTGCACGTTCTCCCACCATCCCAAATACATGCATATTAGGCTTAATACTCCTGCCTGTGGCCCTGAGCAAGGCAATATGAAAAAGGACTTGAGATGATCCTGGGGTGCTGCCACTCTACACTGCTCCTATACGATAGAATGGGTTAAATGCAGAGGATGAATTACATGTATTTACAGTGAGGAACAAGGTTTCTTTCTTATCTATTCAGCTGAGTGTCTGTTACATTGTCTAAATTCAAAATCAACATAAATCAACAAACTTTTCTTTCGCTCAACAGACCCCGATCAAAAATGTAGAACAGTGCTATCTCAAGTCATAATCAAAAAATGTCCAGTAGGTTCACCGAGGAGATGACATGTTCCCAAATGTCAGTGGGTCTATATTTGGTTTGGATGTTTGTCATCAGTGGGCTTGAACAACTATGGGGTGCCATGTTTCATGGGCCACTAAACAACATGGCAGCATGCCTACACAAAGTTTGCCTCTGGCAGTGTATATTTGCCAAGGCCCTGCAATGATCCAAAACATTAAACCTTATCATCAGAAAAGCAATGGTGAAATGAGTTTCTAGATGATTGATTGGGTCTAGAATCATTAACTCTATATAAAGTAATTTCCTTGTCTCTTGAAGAGTTCCGAAAAGATGGTCTCACTTTATATAGGGCTTTTCTAGTCTTAATGACTTCCCAATGCACTTTACAATGCGTGCTTCACATTTACTGACCATAGCGTATTAAGGCCAGATGCACTTTCTTGATACCCCACGGTGGGATCAAACCCGCTACACCTGACTAAGACAAGATGAGTGCAGGTGATATGACAGCTAGCATGCTTTTGAGTCAAACTGGTGTCAAATAGTTGCAAAACTGACAGATATCTAGGTAGTCACATCATTCTTGAGGTTCTTCAGGCTCAATTCCGCAAACTGTAAAATTGATTTCATTAAACAATAAACCCATTTATTCCCCTGTGAGTGATATGAAAGTAATGCTTCACCCACAGTCCCCAAACTCATGACCATGACGCTTCTTGGCAACAGCCGAGGGAAAATACTTTTTCTGCCAAAATTGTCAAGCCCGCTGAGACAGACAATATGCCATTCAGCTCAATTGTAACTCACACCAAATAATGTTGTGAAACTCAAACTGTAAGTCTTGTTGACAAGATCACTGCTGCGAAAATAAATGTCCGAGTCATGGGTCGCCGAGACCCTCATCAGAAACATTGGAGTCTTTATGCTGAACCTTGATGCTGCTTTTACATGCAACCACATAGTTATGTTAGGTCAATGTCAACATCTACCATAGGGAACCCCCTATGGCTAATGATGTTGGCCCAGCAGGCGCGTCAACATTACACAAGTGCCACTGTTGAATGCAAATATCAAGCGCATAGAAGCTGTTTGGTAGTCATTGAACCCCCATTTCAATCAAACTGGTAGAACAAGAAGTTTTCGTTTGCCAAGTTTCTCAACTGCACATGGTAATTATGGTCCCCTATATGTACGAACAAACCTTCAATGAATAAAGTATTTTATAGTGATGGACACAGGGTGTGTGCCAAATGCCAGACCCTCTACAGCTTATTTGTCCTAATAGATCCTAGGTACACATTTCCCCAACTATTTTTTCTGAAGATTTTCGATAAAAGGAACAGTAAAATGTTATGTCTGGATCTCGATAAAACTTTCGGACCAGACCAAATAAATATTTGAACTTTAGCATTACCTTCAAGTGATTAAGGTTTGTCTTTATGCATGCACAATAATCAATAAGGAAATGGCAAAAAGACGTTGAATCAGTTCATATGGACTCAATACTCATTGAGAAAGACATTTTGGGCGACATTGCTCAGTGGGTAGAGTGGTCGTCTGGCAATTGGAGGGTTGCAGGATTGATCCCCGCATATGGCATGTTGAGGTGTCCTTGAGCAAGACACTTAACCCTTTACCTGCTCCCCGAGCGCCATATGTTGGCAGCTCACTGCTCCTATACAAAAATGTCAAAAATTCAGAGAAATCCAAATTTCTCCTTGCGGGACTGATAAGGGAATCATTTATTTTAATTATTTATTTTGATTGAGGTTTGTTTTGGTACCCTGGGATCTAGAGCGTAAACATTAACAATGGACTGGAATGACTCATAATTTAAGGGCAGTATTTCATGAGTCCATTTTATCCTGATTGACTTACCAGTAATATGCAATCTTTTCCACAAGGTTGTTTTCCTTCACATTTCTGTCCAGGACATTGTAGCATATATTGGTTTTGGCCCCCTCCATGCATTTCACATAAATGTTACCCTTTGTCACATCAAAGTTATACTGCAGCATTGGTCCTGTTGCTGGCTTTTTCCAAAAGAACTCATCAGCAACCTCTTTCCAGAAAGCTAGAACAGGGGGGACATTTCACTGTAGCAGATATAAGGCTCTTTTAGTAATGACATCAGAAGGCATACAGAAAGACAGAAGGGGAGAAAATAAGAGAGAGCAGTGCATGAGTTCAATGTTCCAGACACATGACAACATAGAAAACAGCAATCTTTGACCTACCTTCTGGATTCTCCAGAGACTTTTTGTAAAGGGACAAATAAGAATTAAAATTGGGCACATGACTATCCCTTTGTAGGTCATCTGGAGGATAGTACATCTTGTCCTGTATGTGCTGAGGAATAACCATTGTGGAAGGGACAGATGTAGATTGGCCTACTGTACCATTTGAGGGTGAGAGAAAATGGGTTAATCCGCAAGTCACCGCTGATCTGACTATTAGTCCTGGGGCAAGGTAAGAGCACCATAAGGCCTCCCGTATTGGACCACTACGTTTTAGTCTGGTCGAAGGACCCACCCCTAATCTCCGGGTTGGAGGCTCTTCCGCGGTCTCCTTAGTGTAAAAGTGACCAATCGACTTGCACGGCTCGGCACTCCCACTTTTTCATTGGTGGACCTGCTTCTGGTCTGTTGATCGGGTTATTCTACAGGGAGGGAGTGGAGGTATACTGAGGACGAATCCAACAGATTCACTGACAAGCACAGCCACAATGATAGTAGAGGCAATGTGTGGTTTGCGACTAAAAAAAAGGAAGACAGTAAATAACGGGTACTTTATTTCCCCAAATGTGTTTGTGTGACAAACGCATTCGTGTGAAGTCATCATATAGTGGACTTTGAGATCAAAACTCAACTGAATGGATGCGGTATAGCAATGATGATGATTATCCCTCTTTCCATAATAACTGAATTATTGCAGGAATTTCCACTTAAATATGATTTTTTTACACAAATCGAGCAACGTGTACTAGCTTGGAAGTTACATAATTACAGAGGCTAACGCTCCACTTCAGCTCATTTTCACAATCTGCAATCGATTGAGCTGGTGGCGACTGACGTTGCGTAAAATGGCAGACCCTCTCAATCGAAAAGGATCACAATTGTGTTGATGTCGGCCATTGCAATCAGGCTATACCGTGTGAACGAGTCGGGGAGACAGGCTTTCCAAGATGTTTTTGTCCTCTGCTATTCGCTCTGCTGTGTCACAAACGGTATATGTTTTACACTGCTCATTAACATGATATTACCGTGAATCCTGACCTGTAACTTTACGTTTAATTGGATACAAACGTTATGACATCTGACAAGGGCAAGCTGCAGTGGCCGCTAAAGGCAGCTAGCATTATAGCGAGCTGATTTGCCGTATAGCTGTTTAACACATAAGTTGCTAATTCAAATGTATCTCGCTATATTATAACATTACGATATGAGAAAACGACAAGAGTCCTGAACACTAAGAATCAACGATAACTGCATAAATCTTATCAATGTAAGGCGTTCCACCGCTAAAGAAGCAAGCTGGTAGCGGAAGAAAACATTTCATAAGAAACATTTGGCTCTGTGAGATTTTGTGAAAAAGGCCTGTCAGTGACATAATCAATGTTTGTATCTATACACATGCCTGAAATGGGAATCTTAGAATCATGTTAACAATCTGATATCAACCTGTAATCAACTCGTTAGTGTTGGTTATCAGGCCAGTGACATGGACCAAAATATCTCAATTTGAATTTTCCAATTGTATTTTCGTCAGGTCATTGCACGGAACTCTATACTGCTCTATACTATAACTCTATACTGCTTTATTTTCAAGATGTTTGAATTTGGTTAAGATGGATACTTTCTATAAGGTATTATTGTATAGCTTGTGTGATTTAAGGGTCACTCCGATATGAAATAGCAAATAACCCCCAGATCAAATGTTCTATTCAATATTTTGCCGGATGCTTTACTTCTCCATCCCTCACTGACAGATGGCGGGAACAAGAATAAACTATTATGTGGCTACTTTTTCACAGTAGAATGTAATCGGTCATATATTTCTGGCGATTCGAATTTGAAATGCTGTCAAGCCTATAAAACGAACAAAATGTGAAGTGTGTTGTACTGACATGTGAAGCACATTTTCCACATTTTCATTATTGCATTTGGACTTATTCCTATCGCTCTCTTTGTACAGGCCAGGCAGGTTAGGAGTCTGCACCGGTCTGCTACAAGGGCAGGAGCAGGGGGCATCTTTGTGGTAAGTCCCATTCTCTACACCAGAAGCCCGTTTGGGTGAATTTTGACGTTGAGAACAGCCAGTGGATTGTAGTTGGAGCATGAAACAAAAAAGATTCCCTTATCACTCCCGCAAGGGGATATTTGGATTTCTCTGCATTTTTGACCCAACCTATTGTATAGGAGCAGTGAGCTGTCAACACATGGCGCTCGGGGAGCAGTTAGGGGTTAAGTGTCTTGCTCAAGGACACCTCGACATGCTTTATGCTGGTCCGGGTACTGATCCTTCAACACTCCGATTGCCAGACGACCGCTCTACCCGCTGAGCTATGCTGCCCCGTTTGTTATTGTAAATGCTTGCATTCTGTAATTTGTCATAATTCTGGAAATAAGGAAGTATTGGCAGACATTAAATTGGGAGACTTGTAGAAATTACATGGTTTTGTGACGTATTTGCTCAAAATACACATAAATTAATAAGATCCTAAACGGCATCCTGCCATTTCAGTGGCAATCATATGATGATTTGTTAAAAAAAATATTGGAGCATTTTCTGGCTTTATATTATTTTTTAATCTTTCGGGGGGTGACTTACAGCAAAGGCCCAAGGTCAAACCCGGGCCGTTGCAGTAAGGACCCATGCTTTACCAGGGGGTGGCATAGCTCAGTGGGTAGAGCGGTCTGGCAATGTTGAGGTGTCCTTGAGCAAGACACTTAACCCTTAACTGCTCCCCGAGCGCCATATGTTGGCAGCTCACTGCTAATATAAAATAGGTTGGGTCAAAAATGCAGAGAAATCCGAATTTCCCCTTGCGGGAATGATAAGGGAATCCTTTCCTTTCCTTATGTGGTATGTGCTCTACCAAGTGAGCCACCGGGGCACCCCATGGCAATCATACTTGTTAAGATTGATATATAACACAAAGCTAATCATGGAATAGCCACCCAGATGTAACGCACATCACATGATATTAATCTAGCAAATATGTTCACGCTATCCTAGTGTATCGCTGTCTTTTTAATTTTCTACAGTTATACTCTTTTGATGAAGATGTCATTCATTATGTGCTCATGTTCAAGTAAGGGAAATGTGGCATGGACACAGACCCTTAATAATAATGACATATTTGCTCTACATTATGAAAATATAATTTTTGCTGAACATCAGTTTATTTTGAATATTGACTGAATACGGACTTTACTTGTAATATGGCCTCTTGCTATAGTTCTGTTTGAACTTGAAGGCCATGATTGTAATGTTTTAGACACTTGGGGTGACGTTTGCTGTTCACAAGGGGGCAGTGTGCTGAGACAGAAACTTATGTGCTGTTTCTGTAGTGAGGTTTTATTCGTAGAATCGAGTAGAAGTACCTGTTACCCCTCCAGGCATGCATATTGAGCTATTTATATTTTATGAAGTGTTTATCTAGACCTGGTGGTACAATTTGAACAGGATTATTGAGTGAAAAATGATCTATGATTATGTTCTTATACAAAGGATTGAAGACTGTCAAAAATACCAAATTTTAATAGAAAATAATGTTTGGGAAAATATTTAAATCAAAGTTTACTGTTCCTGAACACAATTATATGTCCGTTTTAGCACAGGGACACACCTGATAACAACCCTGACACTCCTTTTGAATTCACCGAGGAGAACAAAAAGGTGAGTTTGACTCTTGGTAAATGGTATCTGGTAAAACATTTCTATGAATATTTTTATCAAGTTGAAAATAGATGGAAAATGGAATATTGAAAGAGAAATGTTCAAATTATCATCCTGCTGATCCAGGGGCATCAAAAGAATGGTATCAGCAGCTCATTCTAACTATATATCCATGCTTACAATGTTGTTTTAATGCTCTTCTTAGAGGATTGAGGCAATCATTTCAATGTACCCGGTGGGACACAAGCAAGCAGCTACAATACCAGTGTTGGATTTAGCCCAGAGACAGCATGGATGGCTTCCCATCTCAGCCATGAACAAGGTACAGTGATCTCAACTTTTTTTCCCATTAATGGGGAGTGTTTTCTGTCAGTTATGGGACTAAGAAAAATTTTGATACAATTATCAGTTAAAGCTCTAGTCCATGGGAAATTCAAAAAAATTATATACCATCTCATGTGCTATGTGGACAAGCTTTGCAGTAATAGCAACAGAGGAGAGCCAAAACGTCAGGCCAGGACTCTGCGGTCTATACCCATCTAGAGGGTAGTGGCCACTCATTCAAGGATGAGGATGTTCACATTCTTGATAGGGAGGAACGCTGGTTTGAAAGGGGGGTTAAAGAGGCCATTTATGTTAAGAGGGAACTACCATCATTGAACAGGGGTGGGAGCTTGAGAGTATATCTGTCATCTTCTTCTGTGATTGCAAATATTCCCCCAATATTCTGTGAATAGTACCCATAACCACTGAATGTGCAGTTAATGACTCAACTTGCATATGAACCCAGCCTATTGTTGTGTGGTATCGATATACTGCTTATAACAGGGGGAATGATTGCAGGCTGGTCAGACTGAAGATTTCACCTGTTTGGGTGACGAAACATCTCTGAATAAACTTCTGATCCAGTTGAACTGATTCCCTTTTTTGTGATTCCCTTACCTGGATTATTGACTATGTATCGAGACATAATAGCCCTATAGTTGCTTTTGTGAGTATTGGGGCCAGAAGATGAATTTTCTGTAGTGCAACATTTTTGCAGCATTGGCATGGTTACTTGCAATGACTTGCAGAAAATTTTGGAGAAAACAGATGCATTCAAATGGAATAAATATGCTTATCCAGTGCATGAAATAGTTTGTAAGAACATTGCGCAAATAGAACCAGATGGCAGTGGTACCAGGCTGTAATCACTAAACAGCGGCAATCTGATAAATGCAACAAAAATTGTGGAGTCACCAAAAGGTCAATCAGCTACATTTAAGTGAATGATCATTCAACCAGACTGTATCTGTATAGTACTGTTTACAGGGAATGTATATAATGCCCTAAATCATCCCTTACCATTCCCCGCAGGTTGCAGAGGTGTTGGAAATTGCTCCCATGAGAGTGTATGAAGTAGCAACGTTCTATACCATGTTCAATCGTAAGCCAGTGGGAAAACACTTCATTCAAATCTGCACAACAACGCCCTGCATGCTCTGCAACTCGGACAGCATTCTGGAGACGATCCAGAACAAACTAGGTAAGAGAGCATTGTTTTTCAGTTCACTACAGAAAGCCCAATAGAAAAGCATAAGAACGCAGAGTAAGACAGATCTATTTTATTGTGTACATGTGAGGTAAACAGAAATTGATATCACATATTAAATACACTGTTGTCATTGGTCTTCAAACAGCATTGTCTAAAGTTAAGTTCTAAGCAAACATGAAGTATGTGTTGAAGCCAGTTTAATTTTACTGGCATGTAGCCCTGATTCGGTGTATTTAACATCCAACAAAGAAGGCTCATAATACATGGTTCCTTTTGATCAACCAATGTGAGGTCTTACTTAAATGATTACACATTGTATTTCAAATGTCCATTGTCAGGCTGCACTGCTTGCTTTAGCTGTCGACTGGTTGCATTTTATGATTTTAATTATCATGCACAGGTATCAAGGCTGGAGAGACCACCCCAGACAAGATGTTCACACTAATAGAAGTAGAATGTCTGGGTGCTTGTGTGAATGCTCCAATGGTTCAGATTAATGACAACTACTATGTAAGTATTCCAGTTCTTGACTACTCTTAAGAGACAGAAAAATAACTACATTAACAAAATTAGGTTAAGCTTAAATCCCTTTTACAGTAATTATTTGGAAAAGAAAATGTAATTCTTTCTGCTGTCTCTGACAGGTGTACAGGAATGAAAATTGAAAGTGGCTACCTTTGGTCCAAGTATTGTTAATGGTTTTAATGGGGAATGTTTAAGCACCACACCTGAATTAAAAAAATAAATGATTCGTTATAAACAGCTACAATCAACAAAAGTTGCTCCAATATAGAACATCCGTGTGTTTCCTCTTTTACTCATTTCCTGTCTTCTCGGCATTTTTTAAATCGAATGAGAGAGTCCTTATAGGAGGACCTATTCAATATTTCAACTCGAGATATTTCCCTAATGAAAACCAGTCCACTGGGCTCTAACATCCTGCTTTCTTTCTGTTTCCAGGAGGACCTAACCCCTAAGGATATGGAGGATATTATAGATGAACTGAAAGCAGGCAGGGTCCCTCCACCAGGACCCAGGTAAGTACAAATGCCCATCGGGATTCATTTTAAAACACTTCCTTTTGAAACCTCCATAACTAGCCTCCCTTGTAAACACTGGTTATTATTTAACAATTTCCAAGTATCCTTCATGTTTATATTTTGTAGACTGTTCTTCTGATTATGCAGTGGTTGTGTTCGATAAATAATGTGTTGTTTTTTTGTAGGAATGGGCGTTTCTCCTGCGAGCCAGCAGGTGGGTTGACCAGCCTGACAGAACCTCCCCCAGGACCAGGTGTTGGCGTGAGAGCAGACCTGTGAGAATTGGTCAGGGTTTTCAAAAGCAATCCAAACCCTAATCTGTAATGTATTCAGTCAAAGAGTTCATGTAAATAAAATATTCATGTACCTATGTACAGTGTGTCAGTATGTTAATTCAAGTATAGCATATTGATTCATTTAAAAATGCTATGGCTCACAGATCTTTAAAACCTAGCCGGAGAAAATGTTTAACAAAAGGGTCACAAACCATATAGGCAATCTTTCTAGAACAGACAACACAGAATCATGCAAAATGAATGGATATATGCACCATGGCTTGCCTGCACATTATAGAGACAAAATGACGCTATATTGCAAAGGAACAGCTAATCAGAACAGATCATTTCAATTCTCAATACCATTTCAATGACAGACCCCCTCCCTCCCTCCGAAACTACTCCGTTCTTACAACTGTTCCTGTCATTTCCATCCCACCCCAGCGGCTTATTCATGTCTAGCCGGTGCCCCTCCCCCACCCCGACTTCCTCTGGCGATTTCAAGCCTGCTCTGCAACATATTACGCACCAAAGCGCATGCGCTTAGAGTCGACCATGACACAAATGTTACTGCGCCACCAATTACGGAACCGGCCAATGCAGTGTGTGGTGTTACAGAAACGCGGGCACCTAAGACGGCGTCACTGACATTTGTGATAAAACTGTACACGGACCGAAGGAGGCAGAGATTCTCCTCTACTCCGGGGCCTCGTCCTGTTCCAGAACGTTCCCACCGACCGCACTAGAGCAGCGGAAAGGATGACGTCAAGTGCCCATTACTGCCCCGCTCCGTCACTATACCTTCACCTAAATTCACACATTAAATACTCACCACCGGAAGACGTGCCTATGAATGTCCGCTTAAACAGAAAAACCTAGATAATTTTATTCAGGAAATAAAACAACCGCACTGCTTTACATGGCGCGACACAAGGCGGAAGATAAATGGTCCGACACATACCCATGTATATTATCCGGCAGACGTACACCGTGCCTCAGTGGGGCACAAGCGACCACGTGACTTGTCCCCGCCAATGAGAACGACGCCTGCGTGTTTTGCTGGGTTTTTCTTGGGAGACGACGGACGACTGGGATGTTTTCAAAACCAGCAATAAACGTCATACGGTCGTAGGCCACGGTTAACGTCCGACATTTAGTTAATAACTGTTTATATCGTGCAGTTTTCATTCGTATCTGCGTCCAGATGAGTTGGAGAAAACACACGGGCCAATTGAAAGGTAAGGATAAAGCACGGCGTGTTATTTGATTCGTCTCGGAATATATATGGGGGGGAAAATTCCCAGTTAGCCATCTGGGTAGTTCTACAGCGGACGAGCGTTCAGCGGGCGAACGTTGACGTAAACTACGTGTGAAAATGGAATGTTGTGTGTTTGCGTGGGCTCAGTAGAGTTTATGTGCCACGTGCGTTAACACGCATTTGTGTACATCCTATTTACAAACTATATATTTAATCTGTCCTTGGTTTGCACCTCGGCACAGTCTCTGAATTGAGACTCCAGAAAGCCGTGTGTAATAAGACGCTTCTGAGTGTCGAGTAAGAAGCTGTGAACTGGATATCCTCAGTCAGCCAGTTGGCAGTGGAGGCTTGCAAACTGCTGCTGCTAAGAAGCTAGCAAGATTAGCCGCTAGGGAGGGGAGGACGGGGCGGGGGGAGACGTTGTGAGGGCAGCAAAGGGCTGCAGTGAGCTTTTGTCTCTCTTTGCCCGTGTCGTTCTTGCCTTAAATACTGACATTTAAACGCTCAACTGAGTTGGAATTGATCTTTCGTCGATCACACAAAGCGCACAGTCACGTTATCGAGTTTCAATCTAACATTCTTTGTGGGACATAACGATAACGTTAACTTGTGCTTTTCTAGCACTGGGTAGAGACGACCGACGTTGCTCAGTCATTTTTTAGCGCTCATCACATCAACGCGTATTCTTGGATTTTAATGACAGGCGTTCATAAATCACATTTACATGTGCAGATATGCGTTATCCGACAACGAACTGATGCTAACCGTTGATTCATATGCACGTCTTTTCTAGAAATTATAATGTGTCAAACCTAGCTGCTAAAACAATTTAGGTTAAGACAAACGCAACGAAGTTGCTCCATCGCCTTCAGACCAAATACTGTGATAGCTGTAGCTCACGGGGGTGTGTGTGTTGTTTGCCTGTTTTACATGGCTGACCGCTCAGCAACCACTGGAAACCTTCGAGACGTGAGCCAGGACATTCAAAATGCCGTAGACGTGTCCTCACAAGTGTATCAATGGCCTTTATAGAACGCACTCACCTCAGGCACACACGGAATTTGTGAAAGCTACCCTACCTCCTGTCTTGCGGGAAATGTTGCTGATATGCAGTTGTATTAGTTCAGACAGGAGCAGAAATGTAAATCTACAAGAATTATTCTACTAAAGCATATCTTGCTTAAAGAGACAGTGGCATTTGTTTCGCTGTGGCATAAGGTGAATGGCCATGATTTGGCTTATTGGTTTCACTTTGCATGTGATCAATATGATTTTTTCCCTGCTACCTGCCATGCGGGTTTAAGAAGGCTTGTCTGATTGAAGCAGGTCTTTCAGCAGTCACATTAATAGCTTGAAAACAACGTTCAACTAACTTCACAATTGATAGTAATTGATTGGTTAACCAGTCACCGTCCAGAATTCCCCAGTATTTGGTTTGGTTTGTCTTCGGCTTGTATGAGTTGTTGAGTTATTGTGTGATTGAATGTTTGATTGCTTTCTCACGCTGTAGTGTTACTAGAGACTTCATGTTAGATTCACAAGGAAACTATTTTGAATGAAAGCTCATTGGCAGTTCAAATCACACTTCCTGATTTATTTCATATGAATGGAACATGGCAATACTTACAAATCCAATCGACTACTCACAAAATAAATATTGCTGCAGCCATTAAGAGAAGACACATTTTCAGTTTTTAAAAAAAAATATCCCCCTTTTGCCCCCGCCCGAATTCGCCAGGTTGCCTTCTACTGGGTCAGTCTCTTACCCCTCTAAGAACAATGGTGGCCTCAATCAATCAAATATGGTCTTGTCGATCTGAATGCTGATTTAGAAAAATGACATGTTGTATGCCCTTCCTGACAAAACCACTAACCCTATGGATGGGAGCACAGGTAAAGCGGTGGATGGCATCCCAGTATTCATGGACTTGCACCCATGCCTGTTGCTAGTTTAGAATTCAATTCAAAACTCAAAAATGGCTTTATTGACTTCCCATACTAATATAATCTAAAAACAACCCTGAGTCCATTTTGATGGGAGTATTGGGGTATCATTTCTTAAATATCCTGTCAATAGCAGCATATTGGCTATGCATTTTTCCGACCTGAATGAGGTCGACTGAATAAGTGAAGCAATGTAACTGTAATGTCATATCTTTTTGTGGTGCAGTGACAGTTGTGAGTCCAAGGCACTATTGAAACTAGCACTAATTGAAAGTGGGGCATTAAGACAGGGAAAAAGTCGAAAATGGTTTCCACTTTGAGGTTTAAATCATGCTGCAGTGAATGTACCACTGTATTAAAGATGTTTTATCCATTGTATGACATCTATTCCAATTATTTAAGTTCGCGGAGTCTGTTTTAAGTGATGCTTAGCAACCGTTGTGGACTTGCTCTAACTGTCGTAAACGGCTACATGTCATGTAATTAGTGATGAGGACAGTCAAGACAGAAAGTCCAGCAGTACACTAAAAGTCTGAGACTATTTTGATGCTCAATAAATTTAACTTGTCCTGTGAAATGTGAACACAACTGTTATTCATGTTCTTTCAACAAAATTCTTATTTTTGGAAGATGGGAACTTGGTTTGAAGTCACAACTGGCTCTCGATACCTAACCTTACTGAACTTGGAATGGACTCGATTCCCACACCAGTCCTTAAAATACTCAATTCCTTTTCTTGTTTCATTGTTTGCATTTTTTTAAGTGACACTTGTTTAATAAGTGCCAGTAGACTTTCAATATGGGACGGTATAGTTCAGTGGGTAGAGTAGTCGCCTGGCGATCGGAAGGTTCCAGGTTTGATCCTCGGTCCTGCAGAAAGCATGTCGAAGTGTCCTTGAGCAAGACACTGAGCCCCTAGTGGCTCCCCAGACACCATGTGTCTGCCCACTGCTCCTATACAATAGGATGAGTGAAATGCAGAGAATTGCAAATTTTCCCTTGTGGGACTGATAAGGGGGGGGTAATAAAGCCACTTGCAAGCACATTTCTATGGCAAATGTCTTATGACCACACTTAACCTTTTCATTAACCTTTTTCATTATACACTGTCAATATGACAGTGTGTCCTATAGTTAAGCTTGAATAGATGCATCTCCCCAAATACGTAGAAAGCACTTGAGTCTTTCTGGGGCAAAAAGTGATTGGTTTATGAAAGAAAAGCGTGCCAGTTCGTATAATTATTGCCCTGGACAGTGACTTGAATGCCTCATAAATTCTGACTTCATATGTCAGCAGTCACATGGATGCATGTCAGATATGTATTTCATATTAAATCATATCAAGGCTGGGGACTATTGAGAAATCATTGCATTGTTTTTGAATGACTGCCTCTATTGATAATGTAGCAACATTTTGGGAATTCCTATTGGTGCTGTCAGTAAGAAATTTGTGTACTTGAGAAATATTCTCTACTTTGATATATACTCCGCGACTCGACACCAGATAAGCGGTTGACGATGAATGGATGGATGGATTGATGTATGATGGCTAAGCAGGTAGAGGCATTTATTGTTAAATTCAATGTGGTTACAATGACCAAGCAAGTAGAGGAAGTCATTGTTCATGTCATTCTGCTTTTAAATGGTCAACAAAGTTCAGAAAATTGCATTAATTTTTTGTTATGCAGCCTTTAGGATCAGGGAATTACAACATTTGAAGTTGTATCACAATACTTGGGAGGCCATAGCTCAGAAGGTAGGGGGGTCATCTAGTAATCGAAGATTGATGGTTTGACTGACTAAGACACTGCTCCCCTAACTACTTCCTGGTGTCGCACAGCAGCTGCGCTCACTGCTTCTATGCTACAGGAGGGGTTAAATACAGAGAACAAATTCCACTGGCTGTGGTCGTGTGACGATAAAATAATTCTAAATTATCTTCTTTGATTCTTTATTAATCTCTGAATGCCAAACTCCTATATGATGTCTAGTCTTGTGTGAAAATATCAATATATTGCCTAGCTCTAGACCAGATATATAATGTGGAGAAATTTGAATTGAAAGGACTCATTTTTATATGGGCTTTTTTTCAGTCCGAAAATATCATTTCTTTTGGAGGCAAAAAAACAAATAAATCAAAATTGCATCTGATTTCAAGGTGATTTCAACATTGCCTTGATGTATGAATCAAATCGTTGGCTTTCAGGGTTAATCTCATTAGTCTGTGCTTCACGCTCTGTAGTTAATGGCAATGTTGTGGTCAAGGGGACTCGGGTATTTTCACCCTTCGCTAGTCCCTCTTTAAGGTCCTGTCAAAATCTAGTTTCCAGTCCCCCTCTACTCGAGTGCAAGTCCAAATTGAGTCACAAGTTCAAATTCAAGTAAGCTGCACCATGTAATGTAACACACATTTCATGTGTATTACATTAAATGTTCTGCTTGCTTGCTAGCTAGCTAGCTAGCTAGCTAGCTAGCTAGCTAGCTAGCTGTGATGCCAAGTATTGCAATGTGGTGCTTCTCTGAAGGATTGTATGATGTCAAGAATGCAATAGGCATCTTAATACTCATGGAATATGAGCTGTTCTGTTTTTAATTAGGAAGTTTCACTCTTGCCGTTTCAATGTTGCCTTTGTCATCCATTAATGTTAGGGTGCATGTAGTAGAAGATCCCTCTCTGGATGCACAAATATCTGCTTTCTCGCGTTCAAATCAGATCCTAGATTTGGCAATGGTTAGACTGTCGGTGTAATCGAAACTCTGTGTAGTTGCTGTGATCCAGCAATATATATACAATGTTTTAAGGGAAACAGAGAGTGGGAGGGAAAGCTTTATATTGACTAAAATAAAGCATAGAGAGTTTGCATGATAGATTTAAGGTGAAATGTGAGCTTGTGGTGACCTAGTCTTAGAAATGCCAATTTCATTGATCAGATCTAAAATTATATTTTGAAATGGCTTTGCCTTGAATGATTTAAATGATAGTTAAAATACCTGGCAGTAGCAATTTACCTGTCTGGTTTCTGCTTTTATGATGTGCCCTGTAATGAACATCCACGTTTTTGAAGCGTATGGAATCAGAATTTTTTATAGGGGTGGCATAGCTCAGTGGGAAGAGCAGTCGACTGGCAATCCGAAGGTTCCAGGATCGATCCCTGGTCCTGCATATAGCATGTCAAGATGTCCTTGAGCAAGACACCAAACCCCTAACTGCTCCACGACTGCCATATATTGGCAGCTCACTGCTCCTATACAATAGGCAGGGTTAAAAATGCAGAGAAATCTAAATTACCCCTTGCGGGACTGATAAGGAAATCATTTATTTATTCATTTTATTTATTTATTTCCTGATCTAGGGATCATCATAGGACTGGCATTATCTTAAATAGGAAAAAATATTGTTTCTTTTTAAACTCATCTGAATGTTTTATATATTTCAGAACTAGGCTTTCAGCTGTTAAAGATTTAAACGTCTGACCCTTCATAATATGTAACTACAATGGCATGCAAAGGTGAAGTCATAGCATTCGAATTGCTGCTGCTGCTACTGTCAGGAGGGATGTGGGATCTAGAATGTGGCTGTCTATTTATTCACATCCACAACATAAAAATACAATCATGTTTAACATAGCTGAAAGCCTAGATATAGGTTTAATTTTTAGAGAACAGGTTGTTTTCAAAGTTGCGATAAAGTAGGAACAATGATGTAAAAATATGTTGGGGTAATCTGCTGCATTCATAGTTGATAATTTTATAATTGTGATGAAATTTTAGTTAATTGGGACCCTGATAAACTTTTTTTTCATATGTAACTGTCCATTTTCTGTTTTAGTCAAAGAGTTTCAATCATGAATCTTCCATTCTTGAATTTGGACTTCATCAGTAGCATATTTAACCTAGATGAACTGATAAATCTGTGTTTAAACATGTTGAGTATAACAAAGTGTGTGCGTGCGTGCGTGTCTGTGTCTATATATATATATATAATAAGCTATAAGGACTATATTGTAAATTTTACCCTCTCAACAAAGATGATGTAAAAAAGCTAAGTAAGTATCCAAAGTGTGATGTGGAATGTGATGCAAACCTAGATTTTTGTGAAGTAGTCCAATAAAATAATGAAAAGGGCTTGCAAACCCTTTTTTCTAAGCTGAAATAATGTTAATGTGGACCTTGGACAGAACTGTACCTTCATAAATTCAACAAAACATGTAGATGCATTACACAGCAGGTTTGGCCGAAATTTTCACCCATACCTTTTCTTACATATGTGGAAAACCCACAAATTACAATCAGCCCTCCTCTAAATCGATTACTTAAAATGGGCGTATCAAAGACATCACTAGCCACGTGATGTAGAGGATACACGTGGGTCCACTGTGTTGGCTCATTGAAATATGAGGTGAGTCAAAAGGTGATGCAAGCGTTAACAAACTTAACTGGTTAGATTTGTGGTGGTGGTGGGGGGCTCTACTACAGCACTGTGACATTCAAGCTAACCTATGCCTTTACCATTACCCCTGTTTTCATCTAGCCTTTTTTAAATATGAGTTGGCAGAGATGGGTTAAAAATGAGCGTATACTTTAAAACCATTCACTTGGGAGGCTTGGCCAGGCTGGCCATAAAGTTTGGACTAGTTTTCAATACAGACCTACTCATAACCTCACTACATGTCGTAGTTATTTTGCATCCCTCTTTTTTCCTTTTTTGAGCAGCTTTTGATTTAGCGCCACTTTTTGTCTTGATTCAACATGATGATGCAAACACAGTTCCTCCTTTTTGTTTTGAGTGATCACAGAATGTCTTTGTCTTCAGGGAAACCCCCTCAAACGGTCACAAGAGTCCTATTTCATTCTTCCACTCAGCAAGGTGAAGGCCACTTCTTCATTTAAAAAAAGTCGCAACTTTGTGTGGCTATAATGCATGTTTTTGCAAGACACAAAACAAATGCAGGACAGTGGTCTTTTTCAATATGATCCAATGATGTCCCTACTGTGGGCCCCTAAGGCAAAAAATAAACATAAATGTCCTTTGGTTGCATCTCTTATTCTGTGGCCATGCCTGAGAATTTGCTCAACGTGACTTGCCATATGATTCTTAGAGGATTGGCTAGCATTTGGCGTGTTTCTATTCAGACAAGATTGTGAAAACACCAAGTATCGTTTATGATGTGAAGTGTCTGTAAGCCACCAGACCAAGGCCTATCTGCGGGCAAGTGTGTATCTATCTCTGTGAGGCCCTGCAAGTATATGTGTGTTTGCGCGGTGAGGGTGGAACCTACTGATTACACAACATGTGCTAGCCTTGCCAGGAGCAGAATGTGAGCGGGAGCGTTGTCTTCATTTGGTATGCTGAGTGTGTGCACAGTACCTCTGAGTCTAACGGCTGCAGGTCATGCTGATGTTGGCATGATAACCAGCCACATGCTTTTTGTGCATTTACAACAGTTCATGAGACTGTGAGTTCCTGCTGGTTTTGAATGCATTGTGGAAGCCCAAAGGGAATGCAAGCAAGGCTCTTTTTTCTGTTCTGGCTGCTATCTGATTATTAATGAGGTGTTTATGTTTTTTTTTATGAATGAACTGCTGGAGAGATATCAGCCTGTGTTTGTTGAATGGTGGGCAATTTTGACAATGAGGTTGGGTTGAGGTTGTGCATTCTTTTCTGCTTGGCTGTTCTTCTTCCGCTGATGTCAAAGACATTGGTCATATCCTGTTTGCACTGGCCCTTTTGGTGAGCCGGATTTCATGAAGATTTGAAGATGATCTGAGGATGGTTAATTATTCACTCTGCCAGGGTATTTGTATTCTTTCACTATGCTCTATGCTCTATCTGTCCCCTTCTTCCATGGGTTTACTACCAAGGCTTGAACAATACTATCTGAAAAGTTCTTTTTTCGTAGTGAGTTGCCCACAACTTGGAAAAATTGGCCATGGTGTGAACTACAGAACTGTAGCGAAAGGCTAATGGTTAAAAAATGCTGCTTTACAAAAAAAATAGAGATGGAAAAATTTCAAGACAATTGTGGACCAAAGCTTGCTCTTTAAAAAAAAAACATTGTCCAAAGCACTGTCATAATTGTATCATGGGAGGACTATATAAACATGGATGTGAGTGTGTTTGTGTGCAGAACGCTTTCCAGTTACTAGCTCATGGCTCGGTTAAGGTCAGTGGACTGTTTATAAGCATCTTGACATCCTCATCAACACCACCTTTTGTGTAAACACAATTCAGAGTACTGCCTTGGAAACAATTAAAACAGGGTTGCGAGTCTCAGCTTTTCTATTGGGGTTTCTTAAAAATCATGCTTCAAGGTTATTCCTCTTTAAAGTAGCTGAGATTTGATACATTTACATGCATCGACTTTGAAACATAATATTTGATTATTGAATGCCATGGTGGCTCAGTGGGTAGAGCGCACGCCTGGGAGTCAGGCGTTGCGGATTCGTAGCCCACTGCTTAGCTCGGTTAATGTGAGGCATTCATTGTAAAGCTCTTTGAGTGGTCGTCAGACTAAAAAGGGACAATACAAGAGCAAGTCCATTTATCATTTACAATGCAATATTTCTGTCTGGCGTTTTACTATGTTCATTTAGGTTTGGTGTGGCCTCACCGATACAAAATTGAAGATTTAATGAAAATTCGTGGTTGAGCCTCATCATTTATCAAGGAATGAACGGTTTGAATTCAACAAAAGTTGCAACTGTCATGGTATGGCTATCTTCAACAAGAGCAATTCTTAAGCTGGATTAACTGCTGACAGTGGTCCTGTCAAAGGGGGGTCTTGAAATCATAATTAATCTCTATCTTTCCTTAAATGTGTTTTCCATAAGTGCAAGCTGCTGGCCAAATAGCTCCCTCTTCATTTAAGTCCAGCAGACTACTAATATAGTGGTTTTTGGCCCAAATGGTTCTCTTTGGAAGTGCATTAATGAACACCAACACAATGCAAGCATGATGATAGAGAAACTTGCTTATCTGCTTATCTTGCTTAAGAACACACAAATAAAAGGCTTGTTTTCAAGACTACCTGTGTATGTATGGACTGGGAATGCCACAGTCCTGCCCCCACTTGCTCTATGTGAGTGTGCGTGCACATGCTCAGCTGAGAGGTTTTATCTTGCCAAGTGGAGAGCAGAGAGTTGTCTTCATTGTTTGACAAATATTAGAAAATAATTGAGGACATAACATTAAGGATCACATTGATGTACAGACGTCACATCCTCATTTTACAGGCTACTTACTTCAAATGCCATCAACTAGGCAGTTCAGTAGTGGGCATTCAAAAAATGAAAGCACTGCATTTTTTCATATAAACTGTACAGGTGTTTATGGGCTTAATGAATGAATTGTAAACTGAATTAAATATATTTATTCAAATTGCTTTTTTTTACATCAGGGTCATATTTAAGATGCATTGCAAATGCTCTAAAATGGGCAATATTGTCAAAGTAACAGGCCTACACAATATGAGGAAAATGTCTGCTTTTTCAGCCTCTTGTCGTAATTTCCATCCATCAATCCATTGTCAACCGCTTATCCAAAGTCAGGATACGATAAGATAAGATATTCCTTTATTAGTCCCACAGGGGGAAATTGCGGTGTTACAGCAGCAAGTGTAAAGCACAGCAAGAGAGACATTACATCTAGAAATAATATGTAGCATAGACAAATTCAACAGGGGAGAAATATGTACATTTTATACAGTATGGACAGATAAAACAGATTGCACTCATTGGTAATTATCCAGTATATTGTAGTTGTTGCTGTACATGTTTTGGGGTTGTTCTATTGGGGGAGCAGTGCTGATTATAGAGCTTGACAGCTGCAGGAAGAAAAGACCTATGGAAATGCTCCTTCAAACACCTTTGATGCAGTAACCTGTCACTGAAGGAGCTCTCTAGCCTAGCAATGTAGTCCTGCATGGGGTGAGAACTATTGCCCATCATAGATGACAGTTTAGCCATCATCCTCTCTTGTCTCACTACCTCCACAGTATTGAGGGGGCATCCCACGACTGAGCTTACTTTCTTGACAAGCTTATCAAGTCTCTTCCTATCCACAGCTGAGGTTGCTGGGAACTGGAGACTATCTCCATTCATGGGCAAAAGTTGGGAATACACCCTTGAATTGTTGCCAGTCCATCACAGCGCAGAGCAATTTGGGGGGGAAAGATTCTTGCTCAAGGACATTTCGACACGCTTCTCTGCAGGTGCGGGGATTGAACCTGCAACTTTCCAATCTTCAGGCGACTGCTGCTACCACTGCGGCATGCTACCCCATCATATTGTCTTTTAAAGTATAAAATGTTCTATAACATGTTTGTATTTTTTGCATAGATCAATTATGCAAATTAATGTAATAATGAGCTTCACTGGTAAACCATCACCTTATCATGGTGGAGAGGTTTGAGAGTCTCTATGAATCTTAGAGCTGTGTTGTCTGGAGCCTAGTGCTCCTAGTAGGGACTCGCTTGGCACATTTGTCTCAAGCAAAGGACCAGACTAAGAATGGTTCAAGAAGATCTCATGAAACATAAGAAGAGATGTCATACTACCCTGCCCAGAGGAAGCCCAGGTCCTTGTCTGGAGCCAATCCCAGATGGAGGGAGGGCCCGGCAGCGAGCGCCTGGTGGCAGAATTTGCCACAGCCCGAAAAAAAACAACGTGGACACTTCGCCATCATGTGGACCCACCACCTACAGGAAGAACCTGTGGGGTCAGGTGCGCTGTATCAGTAAAGGCAAGAGGGTCTCAATAAACCAGACCCAAGCAGCAGAGGCTGGCTCTGGGGGTGTGGAATGTTACTTCCCTGGTTAAGGAGCTGGAGCTTGTGCAGGAGGTGGAACACTACCAGCTAGATCTGGTGGGGCTCACCTCTACACACATCATTGGCTTTGGAACCAAACTCCATGGATTGAAGAGGAACATTGTGGATTCCATTCTGGTCGTGGAACAACAGACCAGCTCTTTACACTCTCAAAGTCCCTGGAGGGAACCTGGGAGTATGCCCATCTGTCTACATGTGTGTTGTAGATCTGGAGAAAGCTTATGATTGGGTCCAGTGGGAGTATGGGGTAAGGGGTTCACTACTCAGGGCCATCAATCTCTGTACACCCAAAGCAAGAACTGATTCTGGGTTCTAGGTAGTAATTCAGACTCATTCTCTGTGGGATTTGGCCTCCACCAGGGTTGTGCTTTGTCAACTATCCCGTTAGTGATATTCATGATCTTGAGGTGTAATTTTGGAAGAGAGGGGTTGCAGTTTTTTGCAGGATTTGGGATTGCTGCCCTGCTTTTTACAGATGATGTGGTTCCGATGGCATCATTGGTCTGTGACGTTCAACACTCACTGGATCAGTTTGCAGCCGAGTGTGAAACAGCTGGGATGAGGGTCAGCATCTCTAAATATAAGACCATGGTTCTGAGCAGGAAACCGGAAGATTGCCCAATCTGAGTAGGTAATGAGTCCTTACCCCAAGTGAGGGAGTTCAGGTATCTTGGGGTCTTTTTCTCGAGTGAGGGAAAGATGGATTATGAGTTGGGCCATAGAATTGGAGCTAGTGGAGCAGTATTGTGCTCCCTTTACCAAACTGTTGTTACTGAGAGAGAGACCTGAGCCAGAAGGCAAAGCAGTCAATGTTGTTCCTACTTTCACCTATAAATGGTAAACGAACTTGTTCTTTCATAGTACTTTTCTAATGTAGCTACCACTCGGAGCGCTCTACAATGTACGTCTCACATTTACCGAGCTACGTGGCCGGATACGAACCCACAATGCCTGAGCCACAGGCGTGCGCTCTACCATTTGAGTCACCACGGCTCATGAAAGTTGGGTCATGACCAAAAGAACAACATTGCAGAAACATGTGGCTGAAATGGGTTTTCTTGGGGGGGGTGGCTGGTGAGTCTCATAGAGCTAGGGTGAGAATTTTAGTCATCCGTGAGGGACTTGGAATAGAACTTCTGCTCCTTCAAGTTGAAAGGAGCTAGTTAAGGTGGTTCGGGCATCTAATAAGGATGCCACCTGCTCACCTCCCAAATGAGGTGTTCCAGGCACGTCCAGCTGGGAGGAGACAGCGGGTTAGACCGAGGACCAGGTGGAGGGATTACATCTCCACTCGGGCCTGGGAACGCCTTGAGATCCCCCAGTCAGAGCTGGTTGATGTATCAAGGGCAAGGACAACTTGGAGTTCCCGGCGGAAATCTGCTACCTCCATGACTCGACCCTGGATAAGTAGTTGTCAGATAGATGGTTAGATGGATGTAATGGTGTGGATGGGATTATGATGATGATGATGATATTCCATGCATCCATAGTCAACCACTTATCTGAAGTTGGATCACAGGGTAACTGGAACCTATCTCAGTTCTCATTGGGTGAAAGGCGGGGAAACGTGCTGGACAGGTCGGCAGATGATGGTATTAACAGATTAATTTAAAACCAATACATTGGCAAGACTTGGGATTCAAAACATGTTCCCTTATAAAATAATGATAAACAAGAGTAGTGAGTGAGGCCTCCCTGTACCATTTGTGGGGCTCACATCCCTGTAAGACAGTTTAAGTCAACTTAGTTACAAGTGTTTGCCTGGTGTCAAGGGAATATGTACTTCACCTTTTGTGTCAAGTAGGACAAGATATTTATGGTTCATTGGCAGTTTGAGACATAAAAACATGTATATGACCCCGACCCTAATGCAGGTAACACTGAAATGGAGGCAGTGGGAGATTACAGATGCTGAGCCGGTGTTAAACAGACAAGAATGAGACATAGCTCACTCTGGTGCAACACATTTATTTTTAAAGTTCTGTAGGGAATACGAAAAAAACAATTAACATCAGAAGCACATGCTCTCTCTTTTTATGTATACCCAAATTCACTCACACTGACAACTTCTACTCTTCTTGCTTGTCTCCTTTCTACGTAATACCCTATTCTTTAACACTTACTAAATATAAATGATAATAGCAAATTAATTCAAAAAGTTGCATCAGGTATTCTGGACATGGGTTTAAAACACAAATAAACCTATGTCCAGATGACCTGATGCTACTATTTTGATTTAATTTCTTCTTTGTGACTTTGTTGACTACCTAGATTATTGATCCTGAAAAGAGTTTTTTCAATAATAGATTTTTAAATATCACTGAAAACGCATACAAAATACCGTAATCACTCATTGCTAGCTATTATAATCTGAATATTCTTCAGTGTACTCGCAGAAATGACATTAGTTAGCGTCGACCGTGGATATTGTGTTAACTCTTACTTTGAACACATGGGTGGCATAGCTCAGTGGGTACACGGTCGTCTGGCAATCGTAAGGTTAAAGGATCGATGCCCGGTCTGCCACAAAGTGTGTCGAGGTGTCCTTGAGCAAGACAGTGAGTGAACCCCCAACTGCTCCCCGAGCGCCACATAGTGGCAGGTCACTCCTCCTATGCAATAAGATGGGTTAAAATGCAGAGAAATCAAAATGTCCCCTTGTGGGACTGATAAGGGAATCATTCTTATTAATATTAGAATGCCAAAAACGATTAGCATTAGCATCATAATCAGTGTAACCATTAGCTCTCAAGCCTCCTTTACAATGGCACACTACTAAACTACATTGCTATAAACATTAGCCATATGTAGCACAATTTGATACCAAGGTTCATTTTACAGTCTGCTTACCTATTGGTGGGCCTGTGGCAACTTAGTGTTTGAGTACGCGGTTTGGGAAATGGTGAGCCAGATAATGTGGGTTTGAAAGATGATCTTGGCCCACTTCTTCTAAAGGAGTTTAAAAAAAAAAAATCTAACAGATCGACTATGGTAGGTTATAGACCTGACTGCCCAGTGCTGTTTGGGAAAAATGCCTTGGTCAGTCTGTTTTCTTATTGAGCTTCATATACCTGCAACGAGATACTAAGTGCTATAAACTCTTTTGTCAATCCTTTCTGCATTTACCAAAAATTCACAAACATGGTTACTGGATAATCAAAACTGCTTCCACAACCGATCTTAAGTTACATATCCCCCAACAACATAAACTTCGTGCTATTCAGATTTAATAATATTTTGTTTCTGTCAAACCACAGGTTTAATGTTTTCCTTTCAATGCGTCATCTGCAAATAAAATACATTTCAGTAGACTTGATGCCTTGCATATGGCATTGATATACAGAACACAGAATTTAAGACCTAATACTGATCCATTGGGACTCTACAAGTAATCAACATAACATGCATGTTTAGTTTGTCACCTACAGTTGCAATCAAAATAAATCAACCCCCACTGCAAATCGGGTTTATTAATCGAATATAAAAACTAGTAGCTGTTTACAAATCAAACTAGAACACTTTAAATAGCTCAACTCGACTAATATTACAGGTGGTTTCTCCAAATTCAACAAAAAACTGCTGCTTTTAATGACTACTGCAGTCTCAAAATTGGGGGCATAGCTCAGTGTGTATTGCGGTCGTCTGGTAATCGGAAGGTTACAGGATCAATCCCCGGTCCTGCATGTCGAGGTGTCCTTGAGCAAGACACTGAACCCCTAACTGCTCACTTGATGTACGTCGCTCTGGATAAGAGCGTCTGCTAAAAGCCTGTAATGCAATGTAAAATGATTCAACCCTCTCATGACAAACATCTTTAGTACTTGGTAGAGCACCCTTTTACTGTTATGACCTGCTGCAAATGGGATGCATAGCAGGACTTCAACTTCCAGTGGTGTTCCTGAGGAATCTTAGTCCATTCCTCATGAGCAAAGGCCTCTAGCTCACTAATTCTCTTGGGTGTGTGTGCTGCAACCCCCTTTTTCAAATCTCACCAAAGATTTTCAATGGGGTTCAAGTCAGGTGACTGTGATGGCCACTCTAGTATCTTCCAGGGCTTCTTCTGAAACCAAGCCTTAGTGGACTTTGAGGTATGTTTGGGATTATTGGCCTGCTGGAAGGTCCAATGACGCCCAACCTTCAGTTTCCTCACAGATGGCATGATATTTTCTCCCAGGATTTCCTGATACTTGATTGAGTCCATCTTGCCCTCCACAAGCTGCAGGTTTCCAGTACCAGAGGAGGCAAAGCAGCCCCAGAGCATCACTGACTCCTGCTCACTTAACATCACCTTTCCTCTCAGCCTCCCTTCTACTACTCTTTAACAGATCTTCATGCTGTGGTTACTCGAGTTTATAACCGTGTAGTTGCTACAGCTCAGTACATCTCATTTATTCTTGGAAATTGTGATCAGTATGCTTTTTATCCACTCCTTAGGCATCCTTTCACTTTGCAAAATTGTCTTAATTTTGTTAAAACCATATTGCTATCTCTCCTAAACACCTCCATGCCTCCACAAATATGTTGTCTAGGCTAGGGGACCCCAATTACTGGACTGCAGACAAATACTGGGGCATAGATCATTGCACAGAAAGAATAAAAGCATTTTAATTCTATTTCTATTTGATTGACTTTCACAATCTGCAGTGTTCATTCACATGGCAACTTTATACACGGTCTGTGTTGATGCCTGCTCAATTACCCAGGTAAGAGAAGCACAAAAAGGTGAATTGGTTCAACTGGATAAGAAGTTTATTCAGAAACATTTCATCACTCAAACGGGTGGACCCCATCAGTCTGAGCTGGCTACAGATGTGGATGTTCACATCCATGATGTGAACATCCACATCATGCCTCATCACAGGGGGAGGCATAGCTCAGTGGGTAGAGCGGTCGCCTGGCAATCAGAAGGTTGCAGGATCGATTCCCGGTCCTGCACACAGCATGTCGAGGTGTTCTTGAGCAAGACACTGAACCCCTAACTGCTCCCCGAGCGCCATGTGTTGGCAGCTCACTGCTCCTATACAATAGGTTGGGTCAAAAAAGCAGAGAAATCCAAATTTCCCCTTGCGGGACTGATAAGGGAATCCTTATTACACAACATCCATTGCATTTCTGTCTCAGCTGCTCTCCCTGAGGTTTCTTTTTTTCCCCTCCCTGTCAAAGGTTTGTTTTAAGAT
>OMLC01033901.1:0-11430 GCA_900302585.1 Regalecus glesne
TGCATATATATACACACACACACACACACACACACACACATATATACACACACACACATATATACACACACACACACACACACACACACATATATATATATACACATATATCTTTATGCTCTCAAAACACAATAAAAGACCTCAACAGTAGCTATATTGCTGTTGAGTATGGGGTTGTATCTGTTTCTGAACTCCAGTCATGCAGTCCTATTGGTCACATAAACCAAGAAGACTTCTACTTTGAGGGTCGACATAAAGTTGGATATAAACAGGAAACCTGAAATGTAAATCATCCCAAGGGGATTGTGAAATTCAAGAGAAAGTAGCAGTTTGCGGCAGGTGGAGACTGACAGGGATTAAATCTGAGACAGGAGACTTGTCAGTTCAGTTGTTTTACATATAGATGTTTGCACATCAATCAAGATCTCACTGATACATGTGCTACCCACCCGGGGATCTACCTCTAACCTAAATGCTGTCACAACATAGGATTTCTTTCATTCAGACTTGTGTGTTTTATTTCCCGCTCTATCATTAAATGATAAATGGACTTGTTCTTATATAGCAGATTTCTAGTCTAGCGACCACTCAAAGCAATTTATAATGAATTAAATTCGTGGCTTTATTTGTTCTTAATTGAGACTTGGGATGTTTTCATGCATGCTCAATAATCCAGGTACACAAACAAGGTGAATCGGTTCGTACTTGTTGTCCAGTTGAACCAATTCACTTTTTTTGTGAGACCTTGGATGGAAATGCCAACAATTGAGCCAGTCTCTTAGGCAATCCTCCGTCCAATGTTCAAATGCTCTTGGCATCTCTGCTGTGCTACGAGCCTCTTCACTTCAGGTTCAGTTTCTGCCATGTTAATGGAGGCTCTCGTGGCTTGAACTGCGAGGGGAGAGTTGAAGTGAAATATTTCCACATGACACCAGCTACAGAGACCTATGTAAATGCTGTGTCCAGGAATGTGAATTAACCCAACACGAATGAGTGGATCTTTTAAAGGAGGAAATATGGCTAATACTAGCGACCTGCATGATTAATCACTCTCAGAAACGGAAATTGGGTGTCCTTTTACACGCAATTAATTGTGCACTGTTAATACAAATGTATAAGCCCCTCTAGAACGTACACATCAGGATGTCAAGGCAGGCGTCATGGGTTTGGTCCTACCTCAGGGCATCAAGAAGGATATCTGGCCTTAATCCCTAAACCTCATCTAAGTCCGTGTCCACCCCCACAACGTGGGGACTAATAGTGACACACAAAAACAGACCTTATGCTACAGATTTGTAATTCTCCCACATATTTCCTTAATGCACCATGAATAAAGCCAGAGGCTCTTTAAATCCATTTCCAAAGTGTAACTAAAACATGTGAATGGTGAACTGCGAAACGACTTCAATTTATAGGCTACATTCTCCGTCACTCCTCTGTAAATTAACCCATCGCTCCATGTGTCCTCATCCTCCGCCCTTCAGCTGTGTGAGGAATTCCTTTTGGTTTCATGCTGCAGGGCACACAGTTAAGATTCTACGCAGCAAACCCAAAGCACAGGGCTCAGCCTCTCTGCGTCGTTATCAGTGAGGTTGTGCACATAAAGTCTTTCAACACGCACATTTAAACACTCCGTGGAGTTCACTGCATTTGGCTTCTCAAAAGGGGTTTGGATGAAGTGCGTGGCTCACACCACAGACCTCGTCCCTGGAAGACCTGAGCTCTTACATACACCTGAGAGTTGGTGACCTCCTGAAGCACATTTGAAGAGAACATCTCAAGTCTTCAGGTCGAGGCTATTCAAGCAGAAGAACTCTGTCGGCGGGGGGGAGCAGTCTACACTGCCAGTCTGTGGTATTACCAGTCCTCTTTCTGAAACAAGAGACTGATCTACACATTTTGATGAGGGTTTTTTTTTTTTGTCGATGGAATCACTTCCCTGTTGTTCAGTGTTAGCTTCCCTCAAAGTGGATGTCGGAAAGTTGTCTGCTCATGGTCACTAACCCGGCCTTGTGTCCTTGTTTTCAGGAAAACTGCCAAGGTTGACGACCTGCTGTTCAGAGTAGAAAAGACGAGGGGCGATCAAGAGACTCCTAGGTAAAGCATCAGTGTGTCTAGACGTGTATAACACATGCACGACAGTTGTTCCCGAATTCTTCATCTTAGCACCTATTCTTTAACAAGGCCCAAATGACACTTGTTCACTTTGTTTGCACTCGGCGGACGATTAGATTTGCTGTTCCCAGTTAGGGAACAACGTTGGTTATGTGACATTAGTCTGCAGTTAATGCTTAATCCAAGGTTCTCCAGTTTTAGGGATGCATCTCTCGTGATTCCAGCCATTTATTAAAGTTCTGCATACACAGAGGTTCTCAATTCTCCTTCTCTGGACCCACAATATAGTCGGGTTTTCTATTCTGCTAATTCATTCCACTAATTTAATGAGGATATTATTTTTACTCGGCACTGGGCTTGAATGTAATGACCCAGCAGAAGGAGAATCCATCACATAAGATGCACCCCACTGTGGTATAATAGAGAGGGGTTTAAAATAAGGTTACTGTTGTTTTCCAGCTTGGCTTCTCATCTTCAGCTCACCTTCACTGGCTTCTTTCATAAAGTTGGTAAGTCATTGCAGGTTTCTATCGGTCACGGTTAAATACGGCTTGATTTTTCTGTTTTCGTCCACTACTGTGTGTGTTAAACACACACAGTGTGTTAAACACACCTGTCTTCACTACATTTTTCCAGGCAAGCCATCGCAAGACTGCGAGAATGAACAAAACTCTGTTTCTTTGGAAGTTCTGCTGGTCAAAGTCTGCCACAAGAAGAGGAAGGTGAGTGAAATGTGTTTGTGCGCTACCCATGGTGGAAAAAAATATGGGATACATCAGTGTGTTTCTAGCTTTTCACGAAATCAATGTGCTAAATTGAGATTGAACCTTGCATGCACAAATCCCCTCTCCTGCACAGGATGTGACTTGTCCCGTGAAGCAGGTGCCGACTGGGAAAAAACAGGTACCTCTGAACCCAGACACCAGCAGTAGTGGCCAGGCTAAACCAGGCTCCTTCCCCTCCCTGCTAGTGCCCAGCAGTGAGTTTGAGCCCAGCAACTCTCACATGGTCAAATCCTACTCACTTCTCTTCAGAGTGTCCAGGCTGGGTACCAGCTGCACTTCCAGTACAGGAAATACCCGCATGCATCTTAATGGTCTGGCCAATGGAGAGATCCATCACAACAGAGGTGAGACACTGGGCCTCTTGCATTTTCAATTCTTGTATTGACTCACTCTTCAATGCCTTAGAGAGCGTTTGACGCACACCCATTCGTCTGCCACATTATTTAGATACATCCATTGATATAGCTGAGAGATCCCATCACACGGAGCCATGTCGTCCTCATCACTTAACACACTGTGTTATCAGGTCTATGCTCTCATAAGTGAATCATCTGGAGTAGAAGGGTGTTTACATAGCATTCTGTCTGGTTTTGCTTCAGATGTTACAGAGGAAGTGGCAAACCGTAAGAGGAGGAGCACCTCGCTGAGAGAGGAGGGAGAAACCACGTTTGTGGCTCAAATGACTGTCTTTGATAAGAACAGGTGAAACATGGTCTCTGATAAGGCCCCACATTTTCACACAGTGGAGTTTTGCTTTCACTATCTTTTGGCAGAAGGGGGGGAAAACTGTTATGTATGTGCTTGCAGACGTTTGCAGCTGTTAGATGGAGAGTATGAAGTCTCCATGCAGGAGATGGAGGAATGTCCCGTCAGCAAGAACCGAGCTACCTGGGAGACCATCCTGGATGGAAAGGTCTGTATTGAGTGGGGGACTCCCTTTCTGGCATTCATACCTACGGCTAAGTGTCCCTTGGACACTTAAGACGCTTGGTGTTCTACGGAACATGGCAGCGTGCATCTGATGCCCACATGAGGAGGTCAAGCTAGTATACTGTTACACATTTCTTGTTTATTTTAGTATTTTTTACCATCTATACTTTTCTAATTGTGGAGAGTCTATGTCAGACGGACTTCTTTTCAAGGCGCAGATGATTGACAAGTTTTCTGGAATATGAAATGATGAGAAACCTCTGTCCCCTTTCATGCCCCTCTCTCCATAGTGTTTGCCACCGTTTGAGAGTTTCTCACAGGGTCCTACACTGCAGTTCACATTGCGTTGGACAGGCGACAGCTCGGGCCGCTCCACTGCCCCTGTGGCCAAACCCTTGGCCACCCGCAACTCTGACACCAGCTCACCTGCTGCTAACAACCAGGACACCAGGCCCAGTTCCATCAGAGCCACGCACACACTAGGTGAGCTAGACACAGGAGAGACACCCGTAACACCTTCTGTTTATTTGAAGAGACATGGCCTCAGAAGATTGTGTCCGACCCAGTCAGCTACAACACATGACACACCACTGCTTGCAGTAGTAAGCTAAGATACGGTACTGGTTTGAATCTCATTTTGCTCATTCATCCATCATTCAGGTCATCAAAGTTACGCAACAAAGTTAGCAAATCAAGAGAGGCTTCGTTTGTTCTTATGAGCACCACATATTTTGCACTATGTGAAGGGCCGTCAACGTATTGTCAAAACGTACCGGTTCCATCGTTACATTCTGAGCACGGCGTGTTAGATCAAATGGATTCTTTTTCATTTTCCTGAGAATCTTCGACTCTCGACACAATTTGAATGCCTGGCATGTCTGTCTCTTTCTTTACCTTATTCTGAAACAGTGAAAGAGTCCATCAGTAATCATGTACAGACCAGAAGGGAGCACATCTCAGTGGAATCTCGCCAGAAACTTCGCATTTTCTACCAGGTGACTCTCATCAGTTGTTTCTCTGGGCATTTCAGCGTAGTCACCCTAACATCATCACCACCAGCTGATTTTCACTGGTGGACCTTATGTAATGGTTTAAATATCTCTGAATTGCCCTTAATTTGAATTCCAATCCCAGGGGAAAGACTTGGTCTTGTTCAGTTACCATTTTAGCCTGGGTTTGTACACAAGGTTTCCTCAAGAAGCCAGTAGGAATGAAATAACTCGTGTGGGTGTTGTCATCCTCTCTTTCCTATGTGGTCACGGTTCTCATACAACACACTTGTGCTTGGACTTACGTGTCCTGTCCCTCTTGTATTGTTTCCTCTCCCTTGTGTGCTAGATTAACTGCCTGTCTGTCTCCTATCCAGTTTCAGTACAACAACAACACACGGCAGCAGACTGAAGCCAGAGATGACCTCCACTGTCCCTGGTGCACCCTCAACTGTAGGAAGCTCTACAGCCTGCTCAAACACTTGAAACTCTCCCACTCGCGCTTCATTTTCAACTACGTGGTGAGACGCAGTTTGTGTGTGTTGAGTCGATGTGGGCATTTCTGTAGCACAGATGGGTAGAGGAAGAATAATGTGTTGGAACTCAGGTTCAGTCTATCTTACAGAACTCAATCATTTTTTATCACTAACTTAAATTGTTATCCTCCACCCTTCTCTGTCTTCCTCCTCCTCCTCTTTGTCACCGCTCCTCTTGGTCAGCCTCACCCAAAAGGGGCGAAGGTAGAGGTGTCCATAAACGAGTGTTATGACGGCTCATATGTGGGTAACCCTCAGGACATCCACAGCCAGCCAGGCTTTGCTTTTAGCAGGAATGGCCCAGTCAAGAGGACCGCAGTTACTCACATCTTGGTCTGCAGGTAACGGAAATCTTCTGGGCACTGCGTTGGCTCACTACTTTTCATTAGTTGTGCAGTAAAGTCAAAGTAATTACCTGGAATCAGCTAGAAAAATATGAATTACAGAGATGGCTTATGCTGCGTATCCAGAAATCATACTGAGAATGTCAGGAGCACATACTACATGCCACACTTGATGATTAATGATTACGACGTAGTGAAACAAAGTTCACAAACCGCTTTAGAAACACCTAAAACCAAATTATAATCCATAAACTACAAGACAGAGGTCGGTTTTTACATGTCATGAGTGGTCCCCACATTGTGGGGGCTGACATGGACTTAGATGGAGCTTTGGGAATTAGGCCGGATGCTCTTCCCGATGCCCTGCGGTAGGTTTGAACCCGTTACATCTGACTTGTCAGTTCCCAGAGTGTGTGCTGTACCACTGAGCTACTGTAGCCTTACCATGAACTACAAGCAAAGAGCAGAAGAACAACAAAGTAAACTATTAATCTATCACATGATGTCTAGATGCATCTAATTTTAGTCCTTGGTGAGGACTAGATGTTCAAATGGTCGATGGCTATGTCTTGACATGTAAAATGAATTGTACCACAATTAACGTATTCTCACACAAAGCTTCCTTTGTGGAACTTCGGTGCTGTAATTTAGTTTCGGCTGTAATTCAACAGTAGAACAAATGTCTTGCTTGATTCAAATAAGCCTACAAACAACAATTGCAGCAACAGCAATGCAAACTACTGCCTGCTTAGAGGAGAAATGAACCAAAACCAGAGTTGCAAAACTAAGGTTCTATGGATTCTTGAAGACCACCAGAGACAATATGTAATACTTGGATATGCATCGTGTACAAGATTGGTTTCCTCGGTAACCTGATGCTGGGAGTCAAAGCTCCTCCACAGCTGTTGGGGAGGGTCCAATATGCCAGACAGCCATCCTTCCCTCTGTTAGACCTGTGCGCACATCCACGAGAGCAGAAAGGAGTGGTAATCCTATGTGACATCTCTATCATCTTTGAGAAGTGTCACTTTAGAGAATATTCTCTCAGTCATGGAACTAAGAAAACATCATCAATCAGCCAAAAGGGGTAAAACTGAGAAATTTCACTCAACTAACATGAAGTAAACATTTCCTCTTCTCCCCTCCTGTACACATTCAGGCCCAAGAGAACTAAACCCAGCTTGTCTGAGTTTCTGGAGTCTGAAGATGGGGATCCTGAGCAGCAGAGGACTTACATCAGCGGCCACAACCGCCTCTATTTCCACAGTGACAGCTGCGTGCCTCTCCGGCCCCAGGAGATGGAAGTGGACAGTGAAGATGAGAGAGATCCAGATTGGCTCAAAGAGAAGACTGTCATGGTAAAGTGGAGCTTACACACGAATTGGGTCATCCACTCCTAACTAAAGAGTGTTTTTGTTTTTCTTGTAAAATGTTATTGAAATTTTTATAGAAATATTTTCACATTCGTGGATGACGAGTGTTTCTACCGAGCCATTTAACAACAAATGGGGCATATTAAGCTATTCTCCAAGGCATACTAGGAACATCTCCAGATGATTCCCACCAAACAGCTGAAATGACAAACCAGTGAACAGCTGAACTGTTAGAGCGTATACTGCATTTCAAGCTACACGTGGATTTTGCTTTCTGGGCTGATTTTTCCTGTGATGTAACGGTTGATGTACAGCCTCTCCTAAAGCTTCTTCTTCTGGTCCTCCCAGAGAGAAAGCTCTCTGTTAGTTTGGACTTTGAATTCTTGATACGGGACATTTGTTTGGTACTCCTGTTAGCTGAATGTTTGGCGCCAGCATCCTTATGACTGCTCTGTCTCAATGCAGCAAATCGAGGAGTTCACAGACGTCAATGAGGGGGAGAAGGAGATTATGAAGCTTTGGAATCTCCATGTTATGAAGTATGGGTACGTACAGGGTTTTTATTTCACCACTTTAGAATCCACATCAGTTTAAAGAACCAGCCAAGTCCTCAGCATCCAGATGCCAAACTGAATTCTAGGAAGTGTTCACAGCTTCTTGGGACTTATTTCCCCCCCATATTTAGTATTCCCAAAATCGGTTTTATTTTTTTTGAAAGAGTAGCTTTTATACTTAGTTTAGCACTAATTATTAAGGACAAGCATTTTGTTTCATAATCAACTTGCTCTAAAAACTCAACATGAAGAAAGAACGGGAAAAAACCTCGGGGAAAGAAAAAGCAGGGGCCTTGCTCTCCCAAGATGAATAGGTGATATACACATTCATTAAATGTTAGGAAAGCTTGATCACAGTTTAGATACGTTTTTGACCGTGTCTAAATGAGGTCAGCACTTTCTTTTGGCATTTCTCAGCATCTTCTTTTTCAGCCGATGCTCAAAAGGCACATCAGATGGTAATTAGCTAGTTAGCTGATAATGAGACAGGAAGGTAGTCTGGTAGTTAAATGACAATAATCCCCTACCCCCTTTAACAACACCTTTCTACTCCCCAGATTCATAGCAGACAACCAGATGAAACAGGCGTGCATGCTGTTTGTGGAGCACCGTGGCGCCCACATCATCCAGCACGACCTGTGTCGAAACTTCCTGCTGCACCTCATCAGCATGCACGACTTCAACCTGGTGAGCACGCTGACTATCGACCAGGCCATGGGCCGGCTGCGCCTCATGCAGAGCAAGATGCAGTCTGCACAGGCAGGGGGCAGTGAGGAGGAGGAGGAGGACTGGGAAATGGCTACAGAGGCCCAGCCAGAGCTGGATCCAGATCCCGATCCATCGGAACACACACCCTATTGCTGCACGATGAGTAAAGACTGCCTGGAAAATGACCAACAGGAGGCGTTAGATGGCGAAGGTGGTGTGATGCCAGACAGGCTAAGTTAAGAGGCAGAATCTCTGAGCCTCCTGGTTTTCATCGGAGACACTTGCCTTGCTGGTGGACTCCAAGGAGGCAGGGAAGGCAGGTTTGACATCAGGATTCTAACAAGGAGATTGGAGAGCTCACTAGTAAGGCAGTGCTTTGGAAATTACACGTCAGAGTAAAGGACGTACAACTTAAACTACACATACCCCTGTAGTGTGCGGATCTCTTTATGATAAGGTTGCTTACTTTCTCATTTCATGTCAGTTAAAAAGGATCTCAACTCTCCTAGATCCGATGAAGAAATATCCCCATCCAGATTCCCATGACCTCATTACCAGCATACTGGAGCACTTGCTTAAGGACTTGCATATTCTGTTTGAAACGTCTCTCTGCTGTGTACATACATTAGAGGCTTGTATTATATAAAGGGGGCTGTCAGATGCCCCAGAAAACTTGAAGATCTGAAGAGAAAGTTCCAACTTTTCATTCGTTTTATTTCTTTTGTACCCATCATTATAACCGTGGTAAACTAAACCCAGATACTTTGCATTGGTTTCCATCTCCACCGCAAACCTGTCCTCAGATTACGAGTAAGTGGCAGGTGGATACCATGTGCTTTCCCCCCTGTTAATCATCACCGGAGGCTCTGATACGGTCCTCATCCTAAACTACAATATACCATGCAAAACATACATGTACACACCCATTTTTCACCAAAGGTTTAGCTGCTCATAATAATGTGACTTCTTCTCAATACAGGTTCTACTGGTGCTAGATTCATTCCCCAGCAAACACTGAACAGAATGAATGCTGTTAAAACACTGACCTCAGATGCCTGGTTAAACTGTATGACCTCAGCTTTGCGGTCCACTGCTCGGACAACCTGATGATGCATAATTACTTTACCAAGCAAACACAACCATAGTCCCCTTACCAGGAGCTTGTACAGGTCCTCCCACCCATGCGGCAAAGGAGGTGGTATTCAGACGACAGTGTAAAGCAACTGTAGCGGAAAGAGCTTCACGTTTCTATTGTGGCACCACTTTTCGTTTAATTCTTTTTACTTTCATGGCTGCACCGTGCCTCGTTAGGCTACGACTGTACATACGTTATTGTGAGGAGGAGAATTCATATGAAATATAGAGGGAAGTTCTTTTGGAAGTTGGAAGCTTGTTGGGTTTGAGTGTTTTTTGTTTAGTTTACATACCAAAGAGGTTGATTTGTGGCAGACTCCTCTGTCTGTGTCTCTTGAGAAAACTTGTGTTGCTGTTGTTGGGAGTGGTTTGTTTTTAGAATGAAGATATCCAAGCCGCTGTGCATGTCAGTTCCCACGAGTTACACGAAGAGCTCAGTTCACGAAAACAAGGAATCCGTTCATCTGGACACATTGAATCAAAGAAACTTCTCATCACTCATACAGGTAAGTGAACAGTACTCGTTACCATTGAAAGTCCAGTCTACGGTCAACTTGCATGAAACCATTATTGGTTTTGGTTGTTATGCAACTACTGTTGGACAGTTAGCCAAGACTGAAGACTTCATCTGGATGAGTGATGAAACATTTCTCTCAGTAAAATGTGTCCAGATGAACTGGTACACCCCATTTTCTGAGATTTCCTCACATGGGTCATTAAGCATTTATAAAGACAGGAGTTCTGTTGTTTTCGGTGGAACTGGATTCCATCTCAGCGCTCAGACTATCTACTACACAGTAGGCACACTACTGTCAAAACACCTGTTGGTGTCTGTGGAAAGCGGTGGAAATTAACAAGTGGTAGTTGAGTCGGGATGCTGATGCTACATTTGGAGATGGAGCGTTTCAAATGATGCTTAGTCAGGTAGAGGGCAGCACAGATGAAGATGGTAACCATCATTTGACTATAAGTGATGACAGTCTGCATTCTGTGGCTACTTGTTAACCGTAAAAAAGGCTCACGTTCTTTCAGGAAACCTTACGGTGAAGGTTTGGGAGCTTTCATCAGTCTGTTGAGCTCATGTTGAAGTCCAATACTGCCGAGGGGCACAACATTAAGAGTTTTTGTTTTGCCAGCACAACTCAAGTTCAGCTTGACTCACAGTGTCCGATGCAGTCCCATGTAGTGATTTGATAAATCTGATCCGAAACCCACTGCTTGACGTACGGAGTTGTTTTTTTCCGTTTCAAGTTGGTGCTCCGGTTTGTGGTGGAGGTATATCAGCCTGGCAGGAAGCGGTTCAAGGTTACTGGGATTTCTTTCATTTGCAACCAGCAGCGCTTTGCACAAGATAGGAGGAGCCATGTCAAGAGTACAAAAATCCCTTAACAGCAATGTAAAACCAGCTTGATGTTGTGAGATTTGTAAGAATAAATAAGTCAGAGAATGGTTTTCTATTTTAAATAAAGAGTTTTTTACTATTGCCAAGCATGTTGTCATTCATTGTTTACAAGGGAGCGTTAATTGAGCTCACTGCATACTACAACGAAGAGGTCAGACAAGGGAAAAGGCCGATTCTAGCATTTTATTTAATTCAGTTCCCTCCTTATTAGGAGAGACGAGGCAGACAAATGAGGTCATGTACACCGATTCCACCACAAAAGTTATTTTACAGCTACTCATAGTTAATAACAGAGAAGGATGTACAAGGTCTGGCTCCAAGCTGTGAGTGGGAGACCAAAGAGTATACAGGTCACTATTCCAACCAACACACTATGAGTCGACTAACAGGCACCTCCGACTACAGTAGGGGAGATTAGTGAAATTAGCTGGTAAAGTGTGTTTAGAAGGAAAATCTGTGTACTCTACATAGTTGAAGAATACTGCTGAAGTGTGAAAAACAATACACATCCAGCATAAACCCTTCCTGTCCAAATACCTACAGTATATGTATGTGTACAT
>OMLC01033904.1:14551-29382 GCA_900302585.1 Regalecus glesne
CCCCCCCGAAAACTATCGTCTAGGCAAACACAACTGAGCTGGTTATGAGAATTGACGGAATGAGGCTTTGCGGTATATTCGTTTACGGTTGGGTTCAACGGCAGGAGAGCTTTTTTAATGGTTAATGTTCTCTGCTGTGTGTGCCTGTGTGTACCTCGACAGGGGAGACATGGGGCTTGTGGCCAGACGCTGTAGCCAGACCATCAAGCAAAGGGTTAATTTTCAGGCGCGTAAACGCCGTTCAACGATCCGAAAGGTTTGTTCAAGCAAACCGAGCAAATCCACCGATCACTCTGATCGAACGACGCTCAAGACGGCGTGGAAACACACCGACGCCACCACGACCAAATACGCAGGGATTTGAACCTAGATCACGATACGATGCCCACGGCGGGATAAAGTGATAAGTGGCGCTGGACAGTGTGTGTCCGTCTATGTGTGCATCACACTGAGTGGTCCCCCCCGACATCATGAGCTCATCTGTGCCCCGCTAAGACGACGGACAACCTGGCAACCCCTGGAACGCAAAGTGTTGTCTTTCCCCCAAAAACCTATGAATATCGAACAGGGGCTATTGTCAGCCATAACTGCTGGTGAGCCACGGCTCCAGCCGGTCCGGCTGAACTGAGACTACGACCGTGATTTGTTTTTATTTCAGTTATCTAACCACAGCTCTTCTGAGCAGCCCCACTGGGACGAAGGAAAAGCCAAACCCGTGGCGGTGTGTGTGTGAAAATGTACATAATCGATGTAAGGGGAGAAAAGCGCCGGACGACAACGTTCCGCGATTCCTGCGTGGCTCCCTCGCCGATGTGTCTCAGACACCCACTGCTAGCGTTCCGCTCCCTCGTACGCTACAACAATAATTCGTCAACTTTGGACCGTGTGGGATCCGGAGTCATTCCTAAAACGCCGCCGATCGTCGACGCATGGACCCGGGCGGCTCTACAACGTGTTCTTATGTCGAGAAATGCGTTTAGTGTTATTTGTAAAAATGTCATAACCCAGTCAGCTATATTTAACTCCGCCTTCTTCTTCAAGCGGCCTCGCTCTCGGAGCGATTCAGATACGGACGGGCGATTGAGCCACAAAAAGCTGTCAAAACGTCTCCAGACCCCCGCCGAAAACAATGCAAAATGCCCCCCAAACAGCACAATAAACATAGAGTATTACCTGCCGTGGAACCAATCCTTGCAAGCATCGCATTCGATCATAAACTGGGTTACGTCGTAAGGTAATCTGCAGATGCAATATACTGGTACAGTCGCCATGTTCAATTCACAACTACGTCGGATAGACGGGGGCAGCAGGAACCGTCCTGCAACAATATACAATATGATCTCTGAAAAACCAGCCTTGCCCCGCTGGACATGAACCTCAGAGCCGGTCGTCCATCATCACACGTCCGTGTCGCATCTCAACGATGTTGTGGAAACGATGATAAGGTTCGTAGGATTCCTGAAATGCATTATTAGGTGCATGCCCCCTGGTGACTGTACAGCACGGAGATGTCCAGAAACCATAAGAAAAGGTAGACGAGCATTGTTTAAAAAAAAAATTACGTCAGCAGGCAGGACAAAAATTTCGTCCTCAAATTTGATGAATGAATCCGCTCATCGACACTGCAGCTATTTTCCAGAGGGTTTCCCACAGCACGTTACAAACACTGCCCCGGCCAAAGCAAATGATCCGTCGGTCTTCTCCTCCAGTCCGAACAGCATCTCTGGGAGGAAGGAGAGAGGGATCAGCGTGGAGATGGTGATTAGCTGAGCGTAGTGTAGAGATGATATTGTACGCACTTTATTACATCAGGGGTAAGGAGGAGAAAATCACGTCTCACACCCGATTAGCGGCACCCATCTTCTCTCCGTAAACACGGATCGCTGAACAATGATGTTATTGTTTTAAAACGGCCTCTTCCCTCGGTAAGTCGGGGAAATTGCCCGTATTGAATTACAGGGAATCTAATCGTTAAAAAATGTACTTTGTGTTTCCAGAAGATGGCAGACAAAAGCTTCCCAAACCTTCACTTTGGATTTATTTTCCTTTTGCCTTCACGTGTTTCCCCGGGTAACCTCTAAGAGGACAGGCGAGGGATGGAGGAGGTTAACCAAGTCAACCAGCATAGGTGACATGACAACACCCACATGCTGGTCAACTATCCTGGGAGGTGGGGAAGGAGGAGGAGGAGGAGGGGGAGCTAAACAAACAAGCTACACAGTTAAGCAGTTATTTACCCAGTGACAAGTTAGCACTGTTGCACCACAGCAAGGAGGTCGAAGGTTCGAATCCCATCCCAGGTCCTCTCTGTATGGAGTTTGCAGGTTCTCCGTGTGGCTCCTTGTGGATGAGATGATGGCTTTAAACAGACGTATAAAACAATAGAGAACATACGGATGATTAAGTCATAATGGACAGCCTGGTGACCGTGTGTGTTTCCTCTGAGTCCCCCCCCACTATTAACAAGACATGCACGTTAGGGTTAATACTCCTGCCTGTGTCCACGAGCAAGGCAATAGGAAAAATAACTGTTGTTGATCCCCAGGTGTTGCAGCTGCTCACTGCTCTTATAGATTAAGACGGATTGAATGTAGAGAATACATTTCACTGTATGCATGAACAATGATAAATGAATGAAGCTGCTGCTTCTATACTAAAAGAATAGACTTTTATTAAGCATTGTAAGTTGCATTGCCTTCAAGTACACCACACAACAATCCACCAACATACAGTCAAACCCCAACAGCAGTTCATTCTCTTGCAATTCGTGAATTAGGTAGAAACTCTTGTTCAATTTACAGAAAAGGTAACCTAGAAGCTCTTGCAAAGGACTCTGGGGGAAGGGGTACACCATATTTCTGATCACCAATGAGGATGAAAAGCTTCGGGAGGGTTAAGATGTTAGGTAACGGGCTGGTTTTAAAAGTACGATGAATCTGAAGGTATTGCAGTTGAAATCTGCAAACTGATTACTGGCTGACCGCTGAACGGAAATGGAAAGGTCAAGTCACCCGCCTCCAGCTGCCAAAAGGGCTGATTTTGGATCAAAGAGTTTTATGGTGATTTTTCTTTTTTAGATATCAATGCGGAAAACTGCAACAAAGAACAAGAACGTATAGAATGAATATACTTTTTAAATGTTTAAATATCTTCCTTTTTTTTTCAATTAAATGCAACAAAGGTCAACATCACAAATTTAAAGTCAGAGCAAATCTGATTCTGATAAAACAGTCAACACCTTTTCAGGACTATCACCAGTATTAGCCAACTCTTCAATTTGCATATGGGCACAGTACTTGTAATGGATGGAGGAAAAAAGACAACATGCATAATAACTACACACCTCTTAATCTGTGACTCATGCAGAAGGTCTTGCTCAAACAGTAACAATACTACTAGAGGTCTACACTTGCTTCGAGAAACCCTGTTCATCGGAAATCCCGAGTAAGAATCAAGGCTACTATTTTTCTATTTCTCTGGTGAGACTCTTTTGCGTCTGATTTTTGGAGCAGTTTCTTGAAATGTTAGCAATGGCGAAGATGATTTAAATCCCACTGAGCTCATCTTGAACTAATACTGCAGCGTTTTAATATACTAGTTACTCAAATGTGAAGCAAACTCAAACCAACAGTGATGATCCATGGGAGAAATGTTGCGTTTTCTCTTTAGGCTCAGGTTTCCCACGTTTAACGTGACAACCCGCATCCGGTTAATAACTGCAAAATATATGGTACCAAGTACTGGAAGAGTATCTCAACCTTAAAATGAAAAACTCGAGTTTCCAGAGCATAAGTTTGATGAGGCTTAAGAAACTTGAGAAAAGGTAAAGTGCCATCCTCACAAACCGAGACGTGTATGACCTTTGGTGAGGAGGGAGTGAACGAACAACTGCTGTATTTTTAAGTATTAACTCATATCGTTATACGACGTGTACACTTGTTTTACTGAGAGGGATCCAAAACTTGTCTCGTTTTCTTTTGTTGAGAGGAAAATTATACAGTAACTGTAGGCTTTCCAACTGTCCAGATGTTGCTAACCCTACCCCTTCACTCATTCTTCACCCTCTCTAGAAAAATAGGCTTACTCTTCTTTTTGTAAGACGGCGCTGCCCAGAGCTTCATCTCTGCAGAAGTCACCGTCTGCATTTAGTGCATTTAAGTGAGGATTAGTATTGCACATCTTGGAGTCACTGCTAAAGGCACTTTCAGGTTGGACGAGAGCTTCGCCTTCGTCCTTATCTCCATTCAGCTGCTCTGACTCGTCCCCCTCCACTCCGTTCTCTGTGGTGCAACCTTCGCATGGCGCAGGAGTGGATGTGCTCTCCGGCTTGGGCTTCTTTCGCTCCTTCACCGTGTCCTGTCCAGATGGATGAGCGGGCTTACTCTAGCAGAGGGCAGATAAAAAGGATTTTAACTTATTATCAGATAAGGACACGCTGAATTCATGTTAGAATCATTTGGCACACTGATGCGAGAGCCAAATTGAAAATTCTGCCCGCAAACAATAAAAGGAGAAATAGAGCAATAAGAAAGTTAATTAGCAGTAAAATGAGAGGGCTTTAGACTGCATAAAGAGCTGCTCAGTCTGGCTCGCTCAATCTTAACAAGAGCCTTTGCATTCATCACAAGCTGAGAGCTAAAACAAATGATTTCATTAACCCTTGTTGCACTAGAAACACACAGCAGATGAGTAAAAGATGTATATTTTCTTGAAGAGAAATGCAATTAAATGTCTTAATTGGTGAATGCAAGAGTTTTACATACAAAAGGGTCATTTTGATCCCACTACGGGGCATCAGGAAAGGCATCTGGCCTTAATACCCCCCCACCCCATCTAAGTCCGGGTCAACCCACACAATGTGGGAACTTTGGGGAAATTCAAAAGCGGACCTCTCAGCACACTGAAGGCTCATTTCAATGAAAAAAAATAATTTTGGAAGCCATAACCAAAAAAAAGGGTAGCTGGCCAGAGTAACGCTCCTTCTTTCCTCAGCAAACACTGCATAGTGAAGTCTGGGTCAAACAGCTGCCCATCCATTAAGATGGAAGCATTTACAAAACAAGAGATGAAGAAAGGAGCCAATCATGTAAGAAAACAATAGGCATCAAATCTCCACAACCAAACCTTCTAAACTGTCCAGATGCTGCTGCAGGAGGAGGGAGGGTGTGGGGTTGTCCTGTCTGCTGCTAGTGCTCACTCGACCATGGCCGAGCCTCCTGCTGCTGGCTGAGACACAGGCTGCTACTAGGTCTCAACAACACTTGAGGAGCATCTTAGTCAAACTAAAGCACGGTAATGGGTCCCTGGTCTCCCTCACTCAGGCTGCCCCAACCACAGCTGTAGTTTTCTTTAACTTGGTTGTCAGAGACACTGAGATTACAGGTGCCCATAACTACCATTTTCCTGAAGCACAAGTATAGCACATATTCACCAGTCTTCCAGCCATACCCAAAGGATACAAAGACTGATCCCAGATCATTTGACATTTAGGTTCAACATCACAGATAGCCGTCATAAGATGTAGGCAAGCTAGATTTCACAGTTATTTAGGATCTGTGGATGTGTTTCTGAGCCTGGCTGAACTCTCTACCTTTACAACAACTCACCACGACCAAATGGAAATTCTTTGACAATTCTGATTTCTTCTGAAACGGTTAACTCCATAAAAAGCAAGAATAGCTTCTTTATCTGATCATTGTATTCCTACAGTGAGATGTGTCCTCTGCATTTAACCCATGCTATTGGATAGGAGCAGTGGGCAGCTCCAGGGAGCAGTTAGGGGTTCATTGACTTACTCAAGGACACTTCCAACACACTTTCTGAAGGAGATGGGGATCAAACCACCGACCTTCTGATTACTGGACAACCCACTCCACCTCCTGAGCCATACTGCCCCACATAAGCTAAAGGATGGACAAATGGCTGCATCAGAGTTTGAAACGGTCACCATCATTTGACAGCATCATAAATAGACAATTGACAGACCATTAACTTGCATGTTTGTTTTCAATGAAGTCTCTTATTACAACATAGGCAATCTCTTAGATTAGCACAAGTATGCTGAGAGATTGTACCAAAATTGGGATCATCATGGATTCTAATGAGAGATCCACTTTATGAGTCACGATTAGTCCTTATGGTGTCAGGGTGGACATGGACTTAGATGGAGTTTGGGGGAATTGAGGCTGGGTGCCCTTCCTGACAACCAGCAGTGGGATATTGGGGATCTTAATAAACAATGAAAATGAAAGCAGAGCATCTGCTTCTCTCAATTATGGTTTCATACATTTCCAGGTCCACTTCAGCATTAAAACTTTAAATTTAGCCTTCTTCAAGGTCATATTCAAAATGCAAATCAGGCCTACTTGCCCAAGTTCTCCTCACTTTGAATTTCAATGTGGAACATTTTGTCAGTTCAACCAGAAGAGAAGCAATTAAGCCAGAGGACAATTGCAATGCCTGGGTGTGCACTTTTGTTGCCCAACTGGCCTTGTTCATCATAAACCAATGCACAATAGGAGAGACGAACGTTTCAATTAAACAAGTCTCACTAAAACTGGATTGAAAAAGGTGTGCCAGGCATTTTTAGCTTGGAGGTAAACTGCAATTGTTAGTTTATAACCAATCCTATAAATCTAACTAGACCTCATTCTGCTTTCTTTTCCCTCTCACATGCCATATGAGACACCAACACTTACCGTTGTGAATGATGACTTGTCTTTTGGTTCTGTTACCAAGTCACTCAAAGAGGGAGTTAAACAACTTCAATCAGACTCAGTGTTACAAGTTGACTACGATGCATCCGTCTGGTCTATTTACAGAGACGACTGCCCATCACTTGTAAACTGGGCGTTTTAAACTCGTAGTTTTGTGTGTGCATATATTTATGTAGACTATCAACCTCATTGCTAAATTCAGCTTATTTGTTCAATTACATTTTTTTCCGTTCGATCACATTCACTTTGAATGCGAGCTGTATCAGAAGAATGGGAAAAGACCTCCATAACAGAAAGGAGTCGCATAACATGACTTTTAACACTTGCATCTTTTCACTCACAATTTTTGGAACATGGGTCAATTCCAATTACAGTGGGGAAAATAAGCATTTCACTACCTGCTGATTTTGTGAGTTTGCCCCCTTCCAAAGAAATGAACAGTCTATACTTTTCATGGTAAGTTCATCTAAACAGTGAGAGACAGAATAAACAAAAAAATCCCAGAAAATCCCAGTACATGAATTTTCTACATTTATTTATGTTTTATTGAGGGACCACAGTCATCCAGATGACCATTGGCAACACACTACGCCGTAATGGATTGAAATCCTATAGTGCCCACAAGGTCCCCCTGCTCAAGAGGCACATGTCCAGGCCCGTCTGAAGTTTGCCAATTAGCACCTGGAGGATTCAGAGGAGGCTATGAAGAAAGTGCTGTGGTCAGGTGAGACTAAAATCAAGCTCTTTGGCATCAGCTCCACTTGCCACATTTGGAGGAAGAAAAAAGCTGACTTGGACCCCAAGAACACCATCCCCACTGTCAAGTATGGCGGTGGAAACATTTTGCTTTGGTGTTTTTTCCTCTGTTAAGGGGACAGGACAATTCCACCAGATCAAGGGGAAGATGAATGGGTTCATGTACTGAGAAATCCTGAGTGAGAACTTCGTCTCCTCAGCCAGGAAACTGAAAATGGGTTGTGGATAGGTGTTCCAGCATGACGATGACCCAAAACATACAGCTAAGGCAACAAAGGAGTGGGTCAAGAAGAAGGTCACATTAAGGTCATGGAGTTGCCTAGTCAGTCTCCGGACCTTAATCCTATAGAGAATCTGTGGAGGGAGCTGAAGCCTAAAGTTGCCAAGTGACAACCTACAAACCTTAAGGATTTGGAGAGGATCTGCAAAGAGGAGTGGGTCAAAATCCCTCCCGGGATCTGTGTAAACGTAGTTGCCAGCTACATAAACATTTGACCACAGTGCCTCCCAATAAGAGTTTCTCCACCAAGTACTGAGTCATATTTTGCTAGGGAGTGAAACACTTATTTTCCTCAATAAAACACTAATGTTTACAATTCATATACTGCGGTGTTCTAGGATTTTTTTAAATTCTGTCCCTTACTGTTAAGATGAACCTACCATAAAAAGTATAGACCAATCATTTATTTGACAGGGAGCAAAGTAACAAAATCAGCAGGGGGTGAAATACTTATTTTCCCTACTGTGTGCGCCGTAAAGTTTAGATTGTATAGACACATCTGCCCGCATAGATATACCAATAATGAGTGTGCTGTCTTTCCTTGGACTTCCAACAGAGTTGTTTTCTCCCCTACTTCTGCCATAAATAACCCCACCTCTACCGGTTCAACATGTTTTTTTAACATGCATTCTTCTCAAACCTGAGAAAATAATGACGGGGTCAGTGAAAGATGAGCCATACTGCTGACACAAATCTGTTCCATGGAGAACGACAAAGAACATAAATTCAAACATAACATGTTTCTGACCCAGGATCAAATAGTGTCAATACACTCCAAGTAAAAGAAAAATAAATCCGTGCCATATTTGAGATAAAAGTTGTAATTGGGCAAAATTTAAGCTGTCATCTGAATGTAAATGGGTTAATTCTTATACACCTTTTTTCTAGTCTAGAGGAAATTCAAAGCACTTAATGAATGCCTCACATTTACTGTGCATGGGGGATCAACACCAGATGCTCTTTTCCTGACACCTCGTGGTGGGATTGGATCCGTGATGACCAACTGGGGAGGTGCGCGCTCTATATCTGGACTACATTTTTGCTGAACGTTACTTGGAAAAGCTTATTATTTATTTTCCAGGAAGTTTCTATTTACCGGGAGAAAACTCATTCATTCTATTTCATTTCAGATCAAGTTCTACAACCAACATGACTGTGCCACCATCATTCATTGCCAACATACCTGGTATGTACCCTGACTCCTGAAACCTTGACTGAAGTATCTCTTCCCTCGACCAAAGGTTCTTGCGACGGGCATGGAAATCCCACATCTTGGCGGACAACAGAGGGAAAAAAAGACAAAAGAACATGGCGTAAACTGAAGTTTCAACCTTGTTTGTCATCAATGCTCATGTAGACACACAAGGACTGGTTTCAATGACAATTGTGAAACTTGATGTGGTTATTCTGCCTTCATTTAATCTTAAGTTTTATCTGTATTCACATTTATTGGGTTTTATAGCGATTGATAAATGTAAAAAATAAATGCAAAAAACAACTTTTGAGGGACGATGACAATGAGCTTGTAGACCTCATTTTGACAGCTGTTGCGTTAAAATAAAAAAGCAAACAAAAAACATTTCAGTGCTTTACTCTGAATAATTTTAAAACAATTTTGGACGAACTCCATTACTACAGTGTAACAAATCACCCCTGAAACTCTTCTCCACCCATTCAAACCTGCCTACACTCTTCTTCAACCCCCCTTACTTTGGACAGTTGACTCCAAGTATTTGAACTCATCCATCTTCCATACCTCTACTCCTTGCATCCTCACCATTCCTCCGTCTCCCCTATTGTTCACACTCGTGCATTTCATCTTGCTCCTACTGTTTTCATTCCTCTTTTCTCCACCACATACCTCCGCCTCTCCTCAATCTGCTCCCTACAGATCACCATGTCAAGTGCAAACATCACGGTCCATGAAGACTCATGCCCCATCTTTCCCCTCTCCTACCCATCAACATTGTAAACAAGAAAGGGCTCAGAGCCAATCCTTGATTTAACCCCACCTCAAACCCATCCAACTTTATTCCTCTGTAGCCGCTACAGCTCTGCACATCTCCCTTATAGTTGAACACTGGTACCGGTATGCTTCTTGTCCACTCCTTAGACATCCTCTCACTTTGCAAGATCATGCTAAAAAATCTAGCTAAAAACTCCACTGCCAACTCCCCTAAACACCTCCATGCCTCCACAGGTATGCCATCTGGGCCAATCACCTTAGCACTCTTCATCCTCTTCATTTAAACCAGTTGCACCATACAAGTAAGTTCCAATGTAGAGCCAAGATAAAACTTTAAATTTACATCTACCTCCTACTAGGTGTAAAATAATTCCTACGTCAACTACTGACATGGCGGCAAGACAATAGAGATTATTATTTGATGACATGGATGAACAATGTCTCCCTCACCCCTGCCATGCATTCCCCTTCTATAGATTGCATCTCTTAGATATGTTTGACTTTAGTATGCACTCTCAATTCTGCCTTCGCTCACCAGAGATGCAGAAGAAAATGATTTACCGACCACTGACTTACAAAACCGATAAGAACAGGGCTCTTAGTCCATCGTTCAAGCTGGTGTTGTGCTGAGATACTTTGCCACAGGGTCAATTCAAAGTTTAGTGGAAGATTCAGTATAAATCCATGGTTAGCAGGGCCGTAAGATCAACGGTTTTGGCATTGTGTCAGTGCCTGGATGATTATGTGGGATATCCTGTGCAGCTGGAACAACAAAACAAAGTTGGGCAAAAATTCTACCAAATAGAGAGGTGTTTATTATTACTGCCATCATTTTTTATGTGCAATTACACAAAGTTGACTGATTTTTAAGCAGAGTCATGTGTAGTGATGCAACTTGCTAAGCAGAGATAGTCCACATGTCCAGGATGCTGGATAATGACAAAGGGAGCCACAGGATTAAACGTTGGAACACACGAATAACACATTTAACCAAATCCACATTTCTTTAGTTATCAATATCACAGGTAGACTAACATTATCTACCTGTTAATAAGAGGGACCATGTGCAGCTTTTTACATTAATGCCACCATTCGATGTGCTGCATCAGATTATGGCTTGAAGCCAATTTGTATGTACAGTCCATGCATGTCTCTTTGATGGTGGTGGGGGGGCAGAGTGCACAGAGTAAGCCCATGCAGAGATGGGGAGAACATGTAAACTCCACATGGAAAAGACCCGAGAAAAGATTCAAACCAGGACCTCCCTAATTTCAGGCAACAGTTCTAATTGCAATGCCACCACCAGGCTGAGCCCTGACGCCCCCGCGTTGGCCTCAAACCTGCAACATCTGGCTTGTCATTTCCCATTGTGCATGGTCAACTGCTGAACTACCAGAGCCCTAAAATGTTAAATTTCACACATTGCTTAACTGAACTCAAATACTATATTAACAATGATATCAATAATTCCAAAGACCGAGTCCTATTGGATATTGCCTCAAGTGTCTCCAATCGGAGACAAATGTGTTCCTCTAGCCCTGAACCCCTCAATGAAAGCCCATCGAGCCTTTCAGATAGTCTGGCTGAAAAGACATGATGGCCACAGCTGAACCCGTCTGTCCACCAAAAGGTAATCAAGTGGTGACATGTGCTTTAACACTAGCACAACAATTAACACCAGTCCTTTCTTAGATTTCACAGGCCAGAAGTGGCTGCAGCTGTTGATATCCGATAGAATGAAGTGTACCCCACTGAGACATGCTTTAATGTGTTTAAGAGTGTGGGAGCCCCCATCACAAATATTCAAGGCCAACCACACATTCTTAACCAGGATGACTCGCACACGAGGTAGCATCAAGACGTCACAAACCATTAACTGCTGTCATACAGGCATATGCCCAAGCACAAGCCCCAAAACACAATTTGGCCGTTGGGTTACATGTATGGAGTTAGTGATGTATGTGTACAGATGGATAAGTTGCAGTTGTTTTGCTCTAAATTCTTGTCCTCCAATTATTTTTGCCTGATAAAAGTTGCACTAGCAGACTTATTTAGTTGACCAAGCTGTGTAACTTTTAGTTTTAAAATGACATGAAAGGGGATTACCTACATGGGATTCCTCATTTCATTTTTTCTATTCTTACCCTCTACTTGGTCCACCAACTGACACCATCTGGATGGGGAAGCCTCTTCTTCCTCGACCACGCCTGCTGCCTGCCCACTGACCCACCACAGTCCCGGCAATCTCCAGCTTCCCGCCCTGTGATGACATTGCTTGAAGTCCTCATTGGCAGAAAAAAAGTATTAAAAAGTTAATGTTAAATGTAAACACAGTGTCCCGATGAATAGATTAAATTTTTTTGCGATTTTCTTAATTTAACTAATTTAACTATTAATTTCCCCCCAGAAAATATTTTCATAAAGGTTTCATCACCAGATGAGAGGTTGACCAATGATCACCCCCAATGATCAGGTAGATATGCAGATTGATTTTTAACAATTCTATGAATATAGGCATCAACTGATCCTACTCTTAAGAGGGCTGGAACAAAGATGAAAGTCAGCCCTATATCACATGGAATCATACACACCAGTTACAATTCTTATTAAGCCTACTTAATTTAAGATGAATGCCAACGACATGTGAAAAACAAATGAATGGGCAGAAAGGGATGTGCGAATTCGTATAAGCAGAGCACAATAAACAGAAAATTCTGACAACCTATACATCCAGGCAACATGTGTAAATGAGCTCTGGGAGACACTAACCTGGCAGCAAAGGAAAGGATAAAAAGGGAAAAGGATATTTCATATAAATAATACACATAATATGGCCCTACATTTTGTACCAGTCTTGTAAAACCTTTATAATGTCAAGTTCCTCTTTGTCATACATATAAAAAACACCATGTACGTTCAAATGCAATGAAATGTATATGTCCTGGTTGTCCAAGCTATTACGACTATGTATAAGGAAATAAATAAGAAAAAGGAAAACCAACAAAACAGAAAATCATTGAAGTTATCTAGTATTACTTTAAGTCTTACCCATTTTAATAATGTTCCATTTCATCCCAGTATTGTTTTTTTGGTGGAGTTGATGGCTTTCCTTGATGCATACCTAGCTTACCTTAGTGGTCCCTACCCCCAGCTTTAAAATCAACATCCCTTTCTTTTAGTCTCAGCCAAATTTCACCATTGATCCAAGATTTCCGATTAGGATAGGAGCAAATGGTACTAGTGGGAATAATACAGGTGTCCGCAAAATCTTTAACAGTCATTAACTGTATCGGAGCATCTGTTCAGATTCAGAGGGCTCCTAAACACATGCATAGTCTCTTACAACAAGACAACCCTTCCGTTTGAGCTCATTTCCACTGAACAGCATTGTCCTCGAGGTGGATTTCTCATCCTTATCTTTCTGCTAGTAGACAGGTAGCAAGAGTGTGGAAAAATGGTCCAATTTCCCAAAATGAGGCTGTGGAATAGACTTGTGTACTCCCTTGATAGTGGAATACCCGTGTCCCAAGATCTTGTCTTCCCTGTTTGGACAGCAGACATCCTGGATGCATTTAGGTAGTAATGATTTGAGAATGCAGTGACTGAGGTCCCCTGCCATAATGGAAATAGTCCGTGGGTAAAGATTCTCATAACCGCTGATTACGCCATAGAGCTCTTCTAGAGCTACTGTGGTGTTGGCTTGTGGTGGAGTGTGAACAAACGTTCACAGAACGGAGGGGAATTCCCTTGGTTGATAAGATAGTCGACACTGGATTTTAAGATGTTCCAACACTGTCAAACAGGCCTGGGAGATTACTTTCAAATAGGTGAACCATAGGTTGCTACACATAAAACAGATCCCTCACTTTTTATCTTGCCAGTCATTTCACATCAGCAGTCCAGTCAGTGCAGAGAAAATCCATCAGGTTCATGCCCCTGTCCAGGATGCTTGAGGTCAACCAGGTCGCAGTAAAATAGAACATCCAGAGTGATCCCTCAGGTCCCATTGGGCACCAATACAGCAGCAGAGTTCATCGAGCATCTTGCCAACAGACTGTACATGGACAATCAAAATACTTGGGATGGAAGGGTGGGTCAGGGAATGCTGTAGCATTGTAACCACCAGCTCACCTCATCTTCTGCATTTCTGCCTTTATGGGCATCGGTTGTTGCTGCTGTAGGGTTCGTAAGTAATGGCAATTCATGTTGACAACGCTCTAGTTGCAAAACACACAAATGCTATATTGAGATTAGCCAAATCATGAAGCTGGCTTTATCTATCCACGTTGAGGTGGATTCTCTTCATGGATGACACCTGTGCATGACTGTTTAACGTGGGGAGACTGGTGCAGAGAGCCACCATACTGTCCTTGACAGATCTGGGTCAGGCTCCAGCAGCATTGAATGCAAGACGACTTGGGACCCATTTCTGCTGCAGCCTCCAACAATCTATGGGGAAGAGCTCAGGGTGGCTGAGGGTTACACATGTAGACCATTAGCCGTCAAGCTAATGCAAGTCCACATTCTGAAGCTTGGTAGTAGTTCACAAGTTTTCATTTTATTAAAACAGCCTTATGAAGCTGTATGCTTTCTTCATTTTTGGAAAAGTGTTTGCATTGCCAGGTTTGATATGTGAAGTGTAACTTCAAAATTAACCGAATGACTAAATATTATTCATTTTGATGTACAGCCCCTTCCACGAAGCCGTTTACTTTTAGCTCATCTGTAATGCCGCCAGGTTGTGTCACACGCCACGCACATTTGCTGACAAACACAGTTGTTTACGAACATATTAAACATTCATTTTAGAATGAAGAGAAGGGTGAGGCCACGGACACAGAGGTTCCTTTTACTGCACAGTAAGAAGCGAGACATGTCTCCCCAGAGCATAGGCAGGACAGTTCAGTCATGCTTTTCAAGTGGTGCTCTTCAGACCATGCTTGTGGCAGTTAAACAATCAAAAGTAAATATGATCCAAAAACACAGACCAGAGCATGAGGGAGAGATGCCCATAGCCTGTAAATTCCAAAGCCGTTTGGTTAATTCTATAAACAGTTGACCAAGTAAAGTTGCTTGGAACATTAGAATGAATAAATAAATATCAAAATAATAT
>OMLC01033904.1:29413-45889 GCA_900302585.1 Regalecus glesne
ATATATTATTCAAGTTAAAAGAGTCACTGCAAACAAAGAGGAGATTTTGATTGGCAGATTCTTTTCATGTGACTACAGAGGTGCAATAAGACACTCTCAAAGTTGAAGTATTTTCATCATCTGCAGGCTCCAAAAACAAAGTCCTGAGGCATGTATCCACCTCATGACCGCAACCTCAAAAACCCAATTTAGCTCTCCTACAACATTGCTCCATTGAAAACAACTGAAATGCCCATAGTAAAAAAAATATATAATAAAAAACTGCTGCTTATCTGAAAACTATTTCCACACATGAATGTTACAATTGAGTCATAAAGGCAATGTGATGTGTAAAACTAATCAACCAAACAGTGTTTTCAAGCTTAGAACGGAAGTACCACATGCTTTGCGTATTTTATTTGTAACCTTTTATATGCAGGGTTGGTTGGGAATTACTCAACCACACATATTTTGGCATTTAATTATGTCAGATTTGGCACGTAATGTCTTGACGCATGCTCAATAGTCCTAGTAAGGAAGTCACAAAAAAGGTGAATCACTTCAACTCTTTGTCTTGATGCATGCTCAATAATCCAGGTAGGGAAATCACAAAAGAGGTGAATCTGTTCAGCTGGACCTCTGATCCAGCTGAACAGATTCACCTCTTTTGTGACTTCAACTCTTTGGTAAAAGCTGAATGTGTTTGGAAAAACTGGTTTAATAAAATAAATAAAAATGTGCATTTATGTCAGCCCGGCATGCCCTCTCAAAATCACCATTGGGCCTTGGAAAAATCCTTATCAGTCAACCTCTACATCAGATAATAAAACCTTGAACATCTAAAACACAAACCCCGTTGAGGAAGGTGCTCAGGGCTGTAAACTAATTCTGATCATATCTCAATTCATGGTCTAGGATAAAGCATATGAAAATGCAGTGTATATGAATGTTTCAAGACAACAGTTTATGTGGGTTCAGAGCAACAAAAACCTCTGGATTGATAAAGCAATGACAGAACACCTACAGAAGTTGAGGCCACAACAAACGCCATCTCGGTATTCCTTAAAAAGCCAACTGTGTCTGTGGTTTCTGCTAGCTCACAACTATGACTACATGTGCAACACTACATTTTTTAAATTGATGAGTCAAACTATATATGGCAGCAATATGAGAAAATGTAATTTAGTATAGTTGTGATATTATTTAAATGTTAATAGTTAACTGGATTTTTTAAAGGTTTAATTGTATCAACGGCGCATAACATATTAAGCAGAATGATAATTAGAATTGGTAAAACCTTATGGGCAGGGTAAATATACTTATCTAGTAGGTAATCCAGTTGCTGGTGACACCTATCCACTTATCTGTGTCCACTAATACAATACTAATGTAGTTAGCAAGATCACATCATAGTAGCTTCAGATTTTATGTCATTTTCAATCTAGCAGGTCTTTTTAGATCTGTGACTCAGTGTAATTATTAACATCATAACATGATCAAAGCATAAAGAAACTCTCGACTTTTTTCCGTTTTGCTCATTCTGACAGACGAGCTTGTTGCCATGAAGTATTGTTCTGATGGCACATGGTATTGGAATGCCTACAGTAAAAATTCAAAATCCCCATGCCATAATTTTGTCAAAAACGAAAATGCAAACTATTGGGCCATTGTCAACATTAGTTACCTATGTTAAATGAGGGAACTTTATGTGCTGATCACCAACAAGAGATGCTGCTATCAATTTACAACAGAGCTGGGGTCCGTTATAAGATGAGGAGTTTACAAACAGTCATTATACAACATGATGCTGGAGAATTTGAAATGCAAATAAGGCCAAAAATGCTCTTTGGACAGAAAACCCAGTAATACCATAAATCTACAACAATCCAATCTAAATCTGATCTAATTTTCACAAGTATAATATGTACTTGTAATACTGCAAAGAAATTTTGACAGTCCTTACCAGAAATGCGCCTTCCTCTCCCCTGTGGAGGTATTGGGTGTGGAGGGTACATGGAGCCAGTGTGTGGGTAGAAAGGCATACCATAAGGAGGAGGTGGGAATGGGAGGAGATGAGGAGGACGATAAATGTTTAGACCCTCCAGGATACTTTGACGCATCTTTTCCACCTTAGCAACCAGTTCAGGCTGAAGAAAGAGGAGCAGAGCAAAACCACTACAGTAAAACCCCAGATGATACTTCTCAATAACGATTACTAGGTTTTTTTCCTTTCTTTTAAGAACTGGGAACAGTGGTGTACATAAGAAACTCTCACTTTCTCTGGAAAAGTTTTTGGCTAAACTTACCAATCAAGACTACAAAAACCAGATGCATGCTTTGTTGTTCCTATGCAACCATATTATTTTCTATACTTTTCTGATTGAATATATATGTTAATAGCATAGTGATCCAGCTTATTTTGCACCATTTCTTGCATTGATCGTGTCAATTTTTTTTCGGATTTTTTTGGTTTGGTTTTTCCATTCTGTGCATTCCATTCTAAACAAAGAATTATTTAGCAAAATGAAAGCATGGGTGGGTAAGCTGGCATTCTGATTTCAATTTAAACCACTAGACTACTTACTTCTCACACTAAGGTATCCTGGGCATCTTGGATAAAGTAATTAAGAAGTTTAACATACAACTATGAATGTGATATACGATTAGTAAACTCAGGGAACTGAACCCTCTTCAAATCTATAGTTGTTACTGGTTGATGTCACAAAAATTGACTTTTGTCCCATTATAAAGTTGCACACAAGTAATTGTGTGGGGAACACGTTGATCATAAATACGAGTGTTGTGAAGACCTGCTGGACATGAACCAAGCTACCTGGCAATCACAGAGGTCAATGAGTTGGGCCTTGTCCTGGTTGGCCTTTAACAGTTTACTCTGAAGCAGCTTTCCATCAAAGTACATCCATGGACAACAGTGTTCCCACGGAATAGGTTGGCCACAGACATCATTGGCTAACAAAGCCATATCCACCCCACTCATGAACAGAGCTGCAAGCTGGACACCACGAGGATCCAAGTTGTCAATCTGTGGAGAAGAAAACTCAGTTTTTAAAATGTTCAACAGAAGGAGAAAAAAATTCTCCTTAGCTACCCAGTATTTCAACTAACCAAGGGCAAGAAAAGGGACAGAGCAAACAAGATCCCACTGCCTAAATGATAGTAGTTGACAACATAATCTAGCAAACACAAAAAAAGCCAGCAAACAGTCTGGCAGGGCAGAGCAGATGGTCACAGACTGACAAAGCGGACACACAGACAGTATGAAGACCAAAGCATAGGACTCGTGTGGATGGTTTACATTATAAATGGCCACCGTAATTATGGTGTCCAAATGAGAATTTAGAGCTCTGTCATATTTAGAGCGGGGTATAAAGATCAGTAGACCATCCACACATGCAAAATGGAAATCCCTCAGTCACCCAAAGCTATGAAAAAAATGCAACATCAATGAATGCAAAACTAGGTCTCCATCAGAAACATACTTGTGCAAAACATGATACATTTATTTTTTGTTAAGCACATAGTTTTTTTTAACAACATGAGGAGCATCCAGAGAAACAGAAGCCAACAAATTCTCCTTTTGAAATACTTGTAAAATGGAGAAGTTCATCATTTCTCTGATCAGTTTCTTGCAATGGTAATAATCATAAAATAGACATTTCTGGGATCCTCCTCATTAAAAAAAAAATCTACAAAATCACCTTCAATTCTTGGCGCTGGTCAGGCTCATATAGTTTAGGGGAAAGGGCTTGGGCTAGGAAAGCGTCAAGTTCATTACAACGCAAAATTCTTACTCCTGGCCAATGTAACAGATACCTGAAGCAAAACAAAGAAGGACATTTTTACACATTGCAGGAACCGGGTTTATTCTGTTTATTTTAGCTTGACAATGTCTCAGTCGAAGTGCAATGGATTCTTTCCATTTCTATTCTCTGAGAACAGAACTAATTCATGAAATTGAGACAGTAAGTTGTACTAGCATGTGTAAGAACTTGGTCAGGCCAGTCTGTCTGTCATGTCCATTTTGGCTGCCTGTCTTGTGGGGTGCATTGGTAAATTACACCAGTCACTCACCGCAGCACACAACAGAGCACCATGAGGGTGTTGGGGACATTGGCGGGGTTCAGCATGGCTGGGGTGTCAGAGCGCATGCAAGCCAAGAAAGCTCTCATCCTGCGGTTCTTGTCCACCACAGCTTTCCCCAACCACAGTTTTTTCAGGTTGGGACATGTCCATTCCCTGAAGGGCAAGGCTTCCACAAGCTCTGGTGTGTGGGGAGACTTTCCTTTGTACGCTGCCCACTCCTTCACTATCACAGGTGAATCTTCAGGAAAAACAAAAGAATGGATGAGATCACAGCTTCAACACTAAACCTGGATGTGGCTGAGGCAAAGACAGGAGGCCAAACAAGGAAATAATGGTGAAGTCAGATCATGAGACTCACACTGAGGGAGGCAATTTTTCCTCATGGCTAGCCTCTCTGCCTTTTTCTTGGCCTCAGCTAGGCTGAAGAGCACTCCGTAAACATATTGGCGGATAGGCCGAAACAGCTGCACTGCTGAAGGCAGGTCTTTGTTTGCTTCATCTTCGATGGCGACAGATATCTTAATCTCACCCTGCAAAGTAATATTGTTACATAATTTCCAAACCACAAGGGGAAAAAACAGCTAGCTACAATTATTTTCAATTCCACCAGCAAATGGTGCTTTCCCGCATAGATGACACTAATCTGGTTGGGGTTTGTATTCCATCAGGATCAACATTGCCAAATTACCTTAGACCCGATCTATAATCTGGATGAGTATTACCCATCGGCAACCACAGATGTACAATACCAACTCCAACTTACTCTCCCCTAAAGAAAGGTTTCTATTTGATAACACAATGACAGGTATAAACACTTTCAATCCAGTATCAGATCATTTAGAGAACAATGCCTATGAGAAGGTCCAATAGATGTATATTACATTGTAAGCCCATCGTCATTGCACTGAAAAACTTGTGCATGTAAAGACAAAGCTTAGTATATTGGTTTATTGTCCGTTTTTAATCACACGTTTATGTTTCAAAGTCTATTCTGAATCATGCCATAATGACTGTGCCATCATATTATACATAACAGTAAATGCATTAAAAGCTAGTGAATCAGATACAAAATCGGTATGTCTTTGCTTTTCAAAAGCAATAATTTTACCTGTTGGTTATACTTAAAATATGATCACACTATCCACTGACCTTGGTGAGGATATGGTAGATGTAAGGGTACATGAGGCCTTTCTTGTGTCTGTGCTCAGCAACCCGTAGCACCTCTGGGGGCACTGTAGGAAGAGGTGGGATGGTGATGTCCATGTGGTTCCTGGTTGGCATGGAGAGAAGAGAGGGGATCTGGGCATTCAGGCTGTGATGGCTCCCCACCCGTGACTCTGGACTCACAGGGGATATCAGTGAAAGGTCACCCTGAGAAGATGGAACACAAATGGTTTGCCGTTTTTTTTGTTAACCAGTGAGGTTTCAGTTTAATGATATGTTGCCATTTCTTGACGTCAAACTCACTTTTATTTGGTCTCCAAGTTCTTGCTCTGCCAGGTTTTCAGAATGAGAATCATTTCCATTTTTCTCCCATCTTTCTTTATGGTCATTAACATGGCTAAAACGATAGCAGAGGTTTGTATTAATTTCAGTACAAAGTAAAAAGCACAACTTTTCAATACATTCAGTGGCCACTTTATTACATGCAACCACTTATTAAAGAAAATTGTCTGCTCCTCCAGATGGTGAATCATATGGCTGCAATTCAATTCATAATTAATTCAAACAAGGTCTAGAGGGTCAGTCCATTTCGCTGAATGTTAAAATGAGCAAGACGTGCATTCCCGGTGACCTTAAACATGACAGTGAGTGCTAGATTTGGTAGTTCAAACATCTCCAGAGCAACAGGCCTACTGGGAATTTCTTCATTTGCTAAATGATGCAACAAACAAAAAAACACCCAGTCTATGGTAGTATTGTGGGCAACGCTGGGTTTTTAATGAGATGTGTAGAATGGTAAAACTCATTCAAGCCAACAGACAGGGCCACAAGGACGCAAATAAAAAGGTCAGTACAACCGTGTCCTGAGGAAGGGTACCTCCAAAGGCACAACTCAAACCTTAGGTGGATAGGCCATAACATCAGCGGACCATGCCTACAAGACAATGAGGCTGCAATAGACATTATCACAAACACTGCACAACTGGTAAGTGGAAAAGCATCAACTGGTTGGATAGTTCTGCTTTTGTTATAGTATGCTTTTGGAATAAACAGCATATATGTATGGATCCATCCTGTTTGGTCTCAAATCTACACAATGGAGGTGGCAGTATAATGGTGTGGGGGATGTTTTCTTAGTATACACCCATAATAAAAAAGGTGAATCATTTGAATGCCGCAGCATAACCAAGGATAGTTTCTGAACTGGTGCTCCCTTCATAACAATAGAATAAGTCTCATTTTTCATAAGGCTGTTTAGGCAGCAGGACAATGTGCAATGTCGTGCATCCTCAACATAATTCCAGGAATATGATCCGAGTTTCCTCCATGACTGTATAGGCCCAGTTGCACCAGCCGTCTAAAATAAGCTGCTACAGGGCCAAATAAAATATCTAAGAATCTTTGAGGTAGGATGAGATGTATTTCCAGATTGTGAGGACTTTTTAATTTCTGTGAAACACAAAAAAACTTTGCCATCCTGTGTGCTACACCCGCTTAGGTAAATTGACTCATATCACCAAGCTTTAAAAAACCCCAAGGGGAACACTGATGATAGTGCTTTATTTTAAACCAGTGATCAGCACAGTATCCTGATCTTGACCCACTGAAGTCCATTTGGGATCATTTGAATGGGAAGATTGCAACAGGAATGTTTGGAGAAATAATTTACAAGAAATGAGTGATGCCAATGAGTCAACATTGACCAATTTCTGTGTGGAGTGTTGCTGGCACCTTAAGATGACAGTTTGTTCTAAAGGCTCAGATTAAGGTAAGATGCCCTTCCTAATGTCCTGTGGTGCCTTTAAAACGGCATTTTCTGGCTTGCCGATTCCAAAAGCTCATACTTTCAATTACCAATTAACTAATAGTTGGAGCCTTAAATGTAAGCATCCCCTTAGAAGGGTCACAATTGTGAACACTACCAATCTCAATTATATAAATAATTTAACATAAATTCCAGCTTGATACTGCTCTACATCTAAAGAGCTACAACACATATCAGGCATATATACACTCAACAACAAGTTCATATGCTAAACTTACTTGGCAATTGTTGCTATGGTCTCCTCGTTCTCTGAGGAGGATGCAGAGGGGGTCTTATATAAAGTGGTGTCTACATGGTTGGGGCTGCTGCTCTGGCCGGGGTTGATGGGAGAGGACCTCTCATACAGGGCCGTGTGCTTCCCTTGATGAGGAATGTTGCTGAAGCTGTTCTGTTCAACAAGGCCTTTCCATATTGGGTTCATAGCCAAACTACATTCCACCGGTGGGGTTGGAGAGACCGTATGGACCTGGAAGAGTGACAATAAATACAACTTGTTCGTCTGATCACAAAAAAAAAACTGCACTTGAATATTCAGCATTGCATAATGAATATTCATGGTTATGGTCATGAGATTCACCCCAGATTTCATGGGCAGAGGAGCCTGCGGAATGTTGAGCATTTTTGGAGATGTATATTGTGGCACGGTAGCAGGCACTCCAATCTGTTTTGGTCCGACTGTGAAACAAAGACAAAGCCTCATCATGGAGAACATACAACAATAAAAGTCCTCTTGATAACACAGCTGACAGGATCTTGAGCAGCATTAAATTCTTTAAATGAGCTATTAGACACCATGCAGGTCTTTCTCTTTACCATCAAGTATGTCAAACCTTGTATTCCTCAATCTAAACGTGTCTGACAAAAATAGGAGATCAGAAAAAGAATCAGCCTTTAACTTGATTTGAAGGCAAACTCGATACTTATTTGGTAACCTAACAGAGATGCACACAAAGATTTTCATTCACATATCTTAAACCTAACATTACTCACTTTTGCCTCATTAGACCTGGTTGGAACAAAAACATTTGTTAACACTGCAAAGAAAAAAATAACCCCCTAACTATTTGCTCACTATTATGTATATGTACTTCTCCAGTTGGCCACTCTTTACCTTTAGAACCAGTGGAGAGAAATTCAACCAAACATGCTGCCTCTTTGCAAGGGACCTTTTTCCAAGAAGACAATTTGTATGCACAGTGCATAGCTGCCATTTCAAAGTATGCAAGACATTGAGGCTAATGTGGGAAAATTCCACACATTAGTGAGAGCCTCTCTGCTGACTGTTGGAAAAAGTAGCAATTTCTTAAGGTTTGACCCATGTGAAAACTACCTCACACCACTAAATTTGCTATATTCAAAAGGACATGAAAAACTCAGTGCCTGGGGGAAGTAGTAGAGGCATATCTGTTCACTGGCCCCTGGCAGCCTGCAGATCATGACCATTTGTTAGGGTGATCCTCATCAGAGGAAGAGTAAAGTATACCATCAGAGATACATTTTTTGGAGAACATGACAACCATATTAACAAGGATCTGGGCAACTTTCCCTATTTCTGTGACATATATTTTAATATAGGATGCAGCATGGTCCAAGTCAGCCATGTGTCATGGTACTGGAGCTAGAAGACATCTGTGATCTTTCAATCGATAACAGAAGTCAGCTTAGTAATATAATGTTAGCAATATTAAAAGGGTACCATCAGAAGAGTACATGATATTGGTGCAGCTGATTTATAGAGAACATACCCAACTGTCGAGTGATCTGTGGGGAATGGCTGGCTGCTGAGTAGTACTCCACCGCCTTCCTAAAGCGGATGACTTTGTCATCTGTGCAAGACTAGAAGAAACAAAGCAAACTAGTCATCTGAATGGGGCTGACCCAAGCGCCTCTTAGTTGCCACTTTTCCATTTAGCAGGACATCACAATCGTAACCAACATTAATGGACCTTCATCTTGCGGTTTCACATCAGTTCCAGAACATTTTATTTAACTTTAATTACAAATTTAGCAGCATAAAATAAGGTCCTGAAAAGCCTGTAAACAAAGAATAAAGTAAAGTTTCCTGTCCTGGGCGTTGAGTGTGTAAAACTTTCCATCTTCACACCTAAAAGATATTTTTACTTGAAATGTTAAAAAAAGAAAAGAAAGAAGAATGACCAATATGAACCAATAAGCCCTCTATAGCCATTTAGCTACCTGGGAATGCTTGAAAATGTCCTTAGTGATGGCTTCCAAGTCACTGATGTCTTTTATGCTGCGTACATAGTCGGCCACAGCCTTGATGACGACATCACAGGGGGGAAGCACCAGCTGGAAGGCACGCACCTATGATTAGAAAGCAAACCAAGTTTTTACTTCAAACTTCGACAGCTCGCAGAAAACAGTAAGGGTCGAAAAACAATCACTGACTGAAGTGCGAGTTGAGGACATACAGATTTATTTTTGTGATCAACCTTTTTAAAGGGGGGGGGTTACAGACATATCAAAATGCAAAGCAAATTGAGAAAGACAAAAAAGTAAAGAAAAAAGTTGGTAAGGTGGGTAAGAAAGTACATAAAGCAACAGACATAGTTCAGCAGGAACAGTAAATCACAATCAAGATTGCCTAGTTGTTGTTGTCCCTAGCACAAGAGATTATCTTGGATGAGAAAGAGTTCCAAGCTTGTACAGTCACTGGTCACACCTTACTCAGCCACGGTGTTGTATGTTCCAGGTTGACATGTTAACCAGGCTACGATCCAGAATGATTTCATACACACATCCAGGGTAAAACCAGTTTTTCTAAAAAAAATTCTTTGCCGAGGTAGACCCTCCAAACACCTATTTTCTGAATCTGCTTTAGGCTGATATCAGAATTATCATTAAGCAGATAAAAAGCAGGATTAGAAACATTAAAAATGTTGAATATATCTGCTAAAGCCGAGTTTGCATGAAGCCAAAACTGAGAGCTAACCGGACAATCCCAAATCATGTGTTAGAAAGTTCCAGGTGTAGCAGTGTTGCAAATGACCGTCGAGGACATACATATTTCTGATGGATTTTCTGACTTTCTTTCTTCTCCTCAAAGAAATCCCTGTACTCAGCCAATTTCTATAGTCTTGTAATTTTAAGCTGCCTCATGTAGCTTGACAGAGATGGATTATAATAATGGCAGAGGGGTATACATTTCAGTTACAGCAATCATTAGGGTGCAATGATAGTTTGAAGACTACCATGTACCTTCAGTAGGATATGCCACCCTGAACAACACTGCACTTCTTACATTATTATTCAATTTATGTTAGTGATGCTTTCTGTAGAAGCCAGAAAGCATGTTGATGTGTCCTTAAGCAAGACACTGAACCCTTAACTGCTCCCCCAGGCACTGCAGCTGCCCACTGCTCCTACACATTAGAATGGGTTAAATGCAGAGGACAAATTTCATTATAAGAATAAATGACCAAATAATATGGCTTTAAAAGGTAGCTTCAAATAAAGTGGCTTTTGACAAAGCATTGTTGCTTCAGTGGAAGAAATCTTGCCAGCCAAGTGGGAGACCTGTTTTGACTCCAAGTCAATGCACAGTACATACAACTCAAATGTACATCGCTTTAAATAAAAGCATCTGATAGATTAAGATTTTAAAAGAACAAAAATATAAATTTATTTTGGGATGATAAACATGTTTTTTTTCCAGAAATAATAAAATACAACAGGCTGGAGTACTGAAAATTACAGTGCAAATAGACTTGCACCTCACAAAACTATACACGGGTACATTTACACACACATACACACACACAACAAAAATTAAACCCACCTGCCTAATATTTTGTAGGTCCCCCTTATATCACCAAAACAGCACTGCCCATGAAGGCATGAACTCCACACAACCTCTGAAAGGCTCCCCCAGTACAAAGATGTTACCAACAGATCAGTGAAGTCCTGAAAGTTGCAATGTGGTGCCTGGATTTGACTTGTTTTTCCAGTACATCCTACCCACATTGAATTGAAATCCAGGGAATTTGAAAGGCCAAGGCAACACCTTCAACACTGATGTTCCTAAAACCATTCCTGAACAATATTTGCAGTGTGGCAGGTCACATCATTCTGTTGAAAGAGGTCAGTGCCATCAGGGAAAACCATTCCAATAAAAAGGGGTGTACTTGGTGACAACAACCTTTAGGCAGGTGGTATATAACAATATCCACATGAATGCTTGGACCCGATGTTTACCAGCAGAACATCGCCCAAAGCATCACACGCTAAGGAGCCAATAGTGTGAAGCAACTATCTGTGGGATTATGACTGAATGTCTCAAAGTCAGAATCCCCCTAGATGCAATGATACCATAGCTGCAGGCTTCAGTTGGAGCACGATACCAATCTTCATTCAGTTACCAGAGCCACTCATGATGGGGCTGTGGTGTGGGAAGGCCGCAGGGTTACATACAAGAATGGAGCAAGTTCACACAGGATTGGAGACTGTAAGATGGTAACAGGGGAGAATGTAGTTAAGCAGCATTGGATGGTGATCTGTTAGATGACTTCAGAGATCAAGAAAAGGAAGCGAATGAAGACACAGCCACAGATCAAATGGTGGAAGAGGATGAAGACTTTTGAGTGGAGTTCAAGGAGGAGTAAGACATGCACTGGGTGGTATTGAAGAGTCAAGTGAATAGATATTTGTATATGCACACAAACACGCGCAACTTTTGAGAAAATATTCAACTCCCAATGTCATTTAATAGATATTCATGTTTTTTCCCCAGGGCCCTCTTAAATAAGTGCCATTTTATTAAGCATTTTAGGGTTTATATTGTAATAACTACACTGACTGATGACTCAATACACCAAGTAGTTTCCCTGCTTGAGCTTTAAATGGTCTGATGCAAACGGCCTTCTAGCTATCTTCTTGTATGTCCCGTATACGTCTGGTCTTGTGATATCATCAGTTACACACAGAGAGACCTCACACACCAAGGAGGTTACAAACACTAATGTGTCTTCAGTAGATTTGCACAGGTTAATACATAGGGGTAGACAAATAAAGATGATAAAGCATCATTGATGTGAAGCACCACTATTATAAAACACCCCCTGGTGCTGGGCATATAGTCAGTTCCCCATTGTGGAAAATCCTGAGCCTTCCAAATGTACATGAGTATGTGAGTGAGTTACAAGCCAAGTCTTTTTATCTAAAAATAGATATTTGGGCACCATACCTTTCATAATTTGGATCACTCAAGTTTTCTAATAAATATTGAAAATATTATGGAAGCATCGCTCGGAGCTAACAAGTACTGTTACTGTGGCAAATTTGCACAGTGTAACTTCAAAATAAGAACTGGCAAATGGCAATTTACCTTTAAAGATGCTAATGGATGCTCTGGACCAAGTAAGCTCCAGTGAAAGGCAGCCAAGTCTTCATCAGGCAGTATGTGATTTCCTGTAATAAATACAATTATATGATTAGGCTCTAATCTGTTGTAAACAGAAATGTTAAATAAATCTGTTTAGTCATAAATATATATTCTCAGCCTGTGAGATAATTTTTCAAACCTAAAAGTGATGCAAAAATGACAAATCGATTTGGATTTAGATCAAGCTGCTTTGCCACTTCATGCATCAAGTATTGTCTGGTGGTCAGGCTTTTGCCGTTGCAGCTGAGTTTGAGGGATTGGGCACTGAAGTAGCATGGGATATCGCAGAGAGCATAGACGGAGTCATAGGCCACCAGTCCATGGAACCCATTCTCCCTACATAAGGCTATCACTTCCAGATGGTGATCCTCAACACTCTGGACAACCTGAAAAATGAACAAGAAAAGACTTAAGTATTAGATGAGAATGCTATAAGACTAATTTTTAATAAAAATAAATAAATAAGAGGCCACTAAACCATAGCCACCAGAGGCAGACTGACCATAAAAAATATCCTGTGACTGCTGATTACATATTCTAAGTAGATAATTATATATCTTGAGAAAATTTGCACACATTAACAATCTTAAAAAAATGTTTATTTCTATATCAAGGTTGATCTGGCATTATAAACAATAGTTAGTAGAGTGTCTGTTAGCTATTACAGAGCCACAATTTTTCAGAGGTGAGAAAACCACTGAAACCAACACATTACATTGAATTGTAAAGACAAGCTAGAGTAGGACAAGGCCTTGTGCAGTGCTGATGACCACACTACAATGGCTTCATGCCGACCAATATATGATAATCACTGGGTGTTTTACACAATATTAATACACATCAAAATTACGGATTGCATATGAAAAATCCAGCTGACATTTGTCATATTGAATTATAGCTGCTAGGTGATGTAAATTATTGAACCAAAACTAGTTTTCAATTCATAAGCCCTCAATTATTTCTGACCACATTCATTTGACAGCAAAAATTCTGTATCACAATATAACTTCCAAAATTCATCCTGATACAATACTTTTGAAGGATGCTGAATGAGGATACAGAATTCTGGCTATTCATACAACAACTGTGAAGGTTTAGCCTCCATATTATAAAAGTGCTAGTGTGGGACATTTAACAATTACCAGTTGAGATTACCACATTTTTTTTCCCAGATGAAATTTCTGCATTAAATGAAACCCATTATTTTCAAATACAAAACCCAGCCATACATATGGGATGAGTGTTTGGTAATGTTGCGACAAGTCCTCAAAAATTAGTCAAATTAATAAATTACTCGTCAGAAAATTAATAGATTATTTCTGGCAACCTATTAATCATTTTTGGCACTTATCTTGTAAACACTTATCTAATAAAATAATTAATACCAATCTTCGCTTGCCTTTTATAAATACATATAATAATAAAAATGAATGTTTTAGGCGTTTTGGGGCTGCTGATCAGAGTAAGCAGTTTTCAGACATTACTTTGGGCTCTGCAGACTCATAATGTGCAGCTGACTATAGAATTTTAAAAACTACAGTCAATCTGAGTAGATTGATCAATCTTAAAAGATAGCCGTCAATTGCAGCCTTTACTGTAACTCTGACATGATCTCATGTATTCACATCAACTTGGCCACATGGTGCAATTGTGCTTGTATGTGTACAAGTGATGGGCAGCCAGGATCAGTCTCACCTGTCCAATACTTAAACCATGATGACCACAGAAAATATTGAAGCTCTACTGGTAACCACTACAAGCTAAAACGGCACATAACGTTTTAATAAAAATCAATTAGAATGTCAATTGGACGTATTAAGGCTCTGTTATGTCATTGATAAAGCACAGGGTTAAACTACTCAATTTCAAGTGATCTGGGCCATACTGTCCAACTTGACTGGTGTGTGGGAGAGTATGGGTGAAGGGGGCGTTTTCACCTTACAATTTGGCAATAACGTCGTGGTTGACAGCCAGTTAGCATTCAAAGAAACACTCCAAATGTCCGCTAACATTAACAGGGCGAAACACAACAACAGGCACCGACAGGCCAGGAACTTACCCCGATGTGGAATCTGCGGAGTGCCAGTCGAATACAATGGGCCATGCATACTGGGGGAAGGAACCAGACCTTTGGCGGCGGAGTCCCCTTGTTCTGTACGTGACTGACAATCTGCTGGGCGGTCTGTCTCTCGTTCACCTGCCGCTTGACCCACTCGTGTAGACGGCCTTTTTCCAGTGCGCCATTAAAGCACACCAGAAGCTCAATGTTCCCATTATAGCAGGCCTTGGAGAGTGCCGCTAAGTAGCCCAGCATGTGGTTCCACTGGCCCCCGCTGACCCAGTCGGTGTAGAAACCACCGTACAGACGATGGAGGCAATTCTCGGCGTCAATAAGCAGCCTCAGCGGACTCTGTGGTGGTCTTTGCCTGCCTCCTCCGACCATACTCCCCCGAGCGAGCTTCTGAAGCTCCACCGGCACGACAGCATTTGGACAATGCTTTTCGATGTACTCCTGGAAACCTTGAACGCCCATGTTGAGCTTCTTGGCGAAATATGGTGCTTAACAAACTGACTGCTAAGGGCGAAATATAACAGAACTAAATGCAGCGGTTGGGTCGCAGCCGGTGCCTTCTCCCCCTGAGAGTGAATGACAACCAGTTGTGGCTATGGATTTTGCAGATGTTGGAGTGGTTCCAAAACAACCCAAATGAAGCTATTGTTTAGGGATTGTCTGATTATGGTGAGTTCTTTTTTTGGTTCATGGCTGCTAGCTGCCACGTGCCGTTTAACGGATCCATGTATCTGGTTGTGGCTCTGCCTGGCTGGCAGACGGTACCAGAATCATGACGACGTCATGACGCAAGAACTCACGTATCGCCTCTCACTTCCTACTTCCTGGTTAGCGTCGGGTCAAAGTGCACCGGGGTTGTCATCTGTTAAAGCACCACACCAGTTTTGTGCATGTCACAGCCCACCCTACGTGACCTTAATATCACCCCCGACGTTGCGTCCAAATGAACTCGTTCAACTTTCTTGCGGACTATTTTCTTAGGAGTACCGTAGTAGGGCAACATGGCTCAGGGGGTGAGGCGGTCGAATTGTAATTGGAGATTGGTGGTTCCGCGCCAAGCCCCCTGACAAGGCGTGTTGAGGTGTCCTTAATCAAGATACTGGACTGCTCACTGCTCCTCTGCACTTGGGTGGGTTTTCCTATTTCCATATTCATTTGTTGCGAACAAATTCTACCAGCATTGGAAAATGTGGCAAATAAAATAATCGAGTCAATTGGTGTATAGCTCAAGTAAATCTTTGTAATGAGGTATTTTTACTTCTGTGCAGGTGGCCTCTGGTTTCCAGCGATTTGACCATGTTATTAGAGGAAACCCCTATGATTCGACAATATAGAAATCAACTTCCCATCTCACACCTGCTTGGGAATATCAAGTCACCCTTTTCAAGTGCAACACGTGTGCATTTCCCAAGTCAAAATAAATATTGACTGGAAGCAGAATTCTATCATGGGTTTATCTACTAAAAACCTTGATTACAAATAGGGAAAGGTAAGCTACTTCACATGGCCATTGTATTCCTACAGTGAAATTTGTACTCTGAATCTAACCCATCCTATTGGATAGGAGTAGTGAGTAGTTGCAGTGCAGTCAGGGGTTCAGTGTCTTGCTCATGGACACTTCAACACGCTTTCTGAAGGAGCTGGGGATCGAACCAGTGACATTACAAGTCATTGTTATACAAAATTATATGGTACGGTGTGCTGTGGAATATAATATAGGCTATACTCAGTTTACATCAAACGAATTTAAACTTACAAAACGACACTAGTATTATCATTTAAAGGCTACTCTCACCTAAATGAAAGCTGACCACCTGAAGGTCCCCCCAATCACCTTGACCTGAACCGATGAGCCCACCTATGACTTCCTGAACCTATACGCCCCCAGGTGTTCAAAAATAATATTACAGAATAATAATTTGTGTGTATACA
>OMLC01033907.1:0-10649 GCA_900302585.1 Regalecus glesne
AATCAATTAATTTGGAGGCAGGGATTTATGTCTACTCTTAGCTAAACTGTGTCACTACTGTCTCTTTGAACATTCGACTCTACACCAACTTGGAGGCTTTAACTTAATCTCTCAAAAAAAAATCACAAAATACCGTGCTAGGCTGCTTGTTCTTATACTGATGTGTTATTAATGCCTACTGTGATCACCAGGCCAAAGGATCTGTCGCAGGGGAACAGAGCGTCCATGCTACAAAGTGTCCTATTTCCATGACAGCAGGCGGAGACTTACTTTTGAGGATGCCCGCCAGGCCTGCAGGTTGGATGGTGGTGAGCTGCTCAGCATTGAGACAGAGAATGAGCAAAAACTGATAGAGAGGTTCATACAGCAACTGCAGGCTGGAGATGGAGATTTCTGGATTGGTTTGCGCAGGAACCCACAGCGCATCAGAGTTGGGGCTGTCAACCCAGGTTGCCCATCACAGTACTACTGGTTGGATGGAAGCAGGGCCAAGTTCAGGTACTAAATTTAGAAGTACCTTTTGCAGACTTCAGTTTCTGTGCCACACATATATCATATACTAAAGGTAATGACACAATCATTTGGATTTAAAAGTGCCACTCTGCAGCGTGCACCTTTATTGACTGATGCATGAGTATGAATAATGAAATATCCAGATTACAGAAAGATGGAGTGTGGATATTTAAACAGAATGAATATGCCAGAATATAGAGTGTGTTGGAATGAGACATAGATAGCAATGTAATATTCTCTCTCCAGTTGATTGATTAAAGACCGGATTTAACATCTCCCCTACTTTAGAAACTGGCATTGGGATGAACCATCCTGTGGTGGTGAAATGTGTGCGGTTTTGTACCACCAGCCTTCGGCACCGCCTGATGAAGAAGGTCATTTCCTGTTCCAGTGGAATGATGACAACTGCAACTCCAAGAACAACTATGTCTGCAAATACGCAGAAGGTTAGCTAATTTCACTGCTCACTGATGTACCTGGCTGTCCTGTGCTGTGAGATATCAAAACATTGTGAAGTAGGATAGTTTGGTTTCTTCCTTTTTCATTGCACACACTTTATATCGGTTCAAGACCATCTGTCTCACCAACTAAAATCACATACAAAAATGGTCCAATGTAGTTAGCTAAGCATCCTCAACAATTGAAAAAAATATATAATTTTGAGTAGTTTCATATTCCACAGTATATTATTGGGGAGATAATTTGGGATTAATCTTATGTCTGCATGAGGGACTTAGTGATAGAGCTCAATTCATATTCTCTACTGTTAATGGTACATGGTAGTAAATGTGAACTGAACAGATCTCGAAAATTTTAAAGTTCTTGCATTTCAATACTGCCGTAGTTTGAATATGTATATATTGTAATGATTTGAGTCCTCATTCTTGGACATTTTCTGAGGAGGATATTTTATAGTGTCAGTGTATAACTCCTTTTCGTTGTGTTTCCTATTGTCTTCTGCCTTATTACAGCTTTTTTAAATTTCTCTACCTTGTTTATTTTAGGGTTATATATGGCATTTTGTAGATAACTCTTTTTTTAAATCTTTCTCTCAATATTTTCTAGTTCATTTCTGTGGAGTATTTCTAAATTAATTGAATCTTTTAGGAAAAAAATGGCTGCAGATGTGCTTCAAAGGTAACATTCTCTTTCACTATCTTTGACTTTCACAGAAAAGGTTGTGGCCTTTACTCAAACAGCAAATACAGGTACTCTACACAGTCCACAAACAACACAGATTTCTGTCATATGATTGCTGTTATATATTATACCTTAGATTTTATGCCTCTCTGATTGGGCTTTTCAATTTGCTGCTGTAACACCCTTATTTCCCCCTGTGGGACTGATAAAGGAATAACTTATCTCTTAGATGGATCAGCAAGAACATGATGTCCATCCCTGGATGTTCACATCATGTTTTGGAGAAATATAGATCGTAAATCAGTGACCAGCCTTAATATTCAAACTCAGTGTAGTCTGGATCCTTAGTCATTTGTTTATACTGAGACTAAGGAGAAAAGGTGGAAACATACTACTTATCAGTATTCCATTTTCCACTTCATCTGTGTAAAGAGAGGCCTCTAGTGGGCAAAATCATTGAAGGTCCTAGATTTAAGCAATGTCGTTTTACACTGATTAGCCAAAACATTAAAACCATGTGCTAAATATTGTGTAGGTCTCCGTTGTGCCTCCAAAACAGCCCTGGCCCGTTGAGACAGGGATTCCATAAAACGTCCTCTAATAACTGGCCCCAGGATGTTTTCAGCAGATCCTTTCAGTCATGTGAATTGGGGGATGCGGCCTCAATGGATCAGAGTTGTTTTTCCAACACACCCCACAGATGCTTGATCAGATTGAGATCTGGGGAATTTGGAGGTGAAGGCAACACCTTCAACTCTTTGTCATGTTCCTTAAATAATTCCTGAACAATTTTTGCAGTGTGGCAGGGCGAATTATACTGCTGAAAGAGGCCACTGCCTTTAGGAAATGCTATTGCCATGAAAGGGTATACCTGGTCAGCAACAATGGTAGGTGGATGGGTCAAAATAACATCCACATGAATGCCAGGACCCAAGGTTACCCAGCAGAACATTGTCCAGAGCATCACTTTGCCCTTGCTGGCTTGTCCTCTTATCATAGTTCATCCTGGTGCCATATCTTTCCCAGTTAAATACTTTACATACACCCGGCCAGCCGTATGATGTGTAAGAAAACATGATTCATCAGACCAGGCCACTTTCTTCCATTACTCATGGTCCAGGTCTGATACGCATGTGCCCATTTCAAGCAAACACATTTGGTGGTGGACAGGGATCAACATGGGCACTCTGACCGCAGCCCCATACACAACAAGCTGTGATGCACTGAGTGTTCTGACACCTGTCTATCACAGCCAGAATGAACTTTTTCAGCAATGCGAGCTACAATAGCTCATCTGTGGGATTGGATCAGGTGGGCTAGCCTTCTCTTCTTACATGCATCACTGAGACTTGGGCAGCCATGACCCTGTTGTCTGTTCACCAGTTGTCCTTTCCTTGACCACTTTTTGTATGTACTGACCACTGTACACCGGAGAACATCCCACAAGACCTGCTTTTTGGAGATGCTCTGACCCAGTCAGCTTACCATTACAATTTGGTCTTGTCAAAGTAGCTCAGATCCTTATGGTTGCCCAATTTTCTTGCTTCCAACATCAATTACAATAACTGACTGTTCACTTGCTGCTTAATGTATCCTACCCCTTGACAGGTGCCATTGTAATGAGATAATCCATGTCATCACTTACGTGTAAGTGGTTTTAATGTTTTGGCCGATTTGCGTATGGTGAAATTATTATATTACATTACATTACATTACATTACATTACAGGTATTTAGCAGACACTCTTATCCAGAGCGACGTACATCAAGTGAGCAGTTAGGGGTTCCGTGTCTTGCTCAAGGACAACTTTACATGCTATGTGCAGGACCGGGGATCGATCCTGTAACCTTCCGATTGCCAGATAACCAGATAAATTATGTATATTTTATACAAAAAGCTATATAAATTGTTAAATATTGATGATTAACAATATATTAGTACATGGTCTTTTCATTCAGTGTTTAAATATTTGACCCAGATGGTCACATTTTGCTTTATAGAATTTATCTTATCTTACTGGGGATGGAGGTTGTTCTGGAAAACAGTCAACACATTTAAAATTGCAACAGTATATGGATGCACACTGAAATGCTCCCCAAAATTATTTTTTCAGTAATGGTTTGAAGCATTGCTGGACAAATTTGTTTTTGGGAACATTTCAGTGTGCAGACCTTACTCCTTTGTTCAAGTTTTGCAATTTTTGTCTTTTTTTCGGATACTGCATACTTAGTTCCTCTGAAAAAGTACATGAATGCACACAAACCCTAAAACCTTTCTAGAATTAAATTCAGTGTTGATGTTTAAAATTCTTTTTGTGTCTACAAAGAAATTAAAGCACTTTTCATGATCGATGAAATGTGTTTTTGCATCCCGAAGTTTTATTTTAGCATTCCTGTCTGTTAGACCAATCAGTTCAAAGTCTGCGTTTTGGATGAAGTTTGAAAAAAGTTTAAATCGGACACCCTAGTCTCATTGTTGTCCGTGATATTCTGTTTGTATTCATTTCACGAAATCCTTCTGCTATCTTGGTGTCCCAGTTCCATCACAAAGGCCAAACCCTCCGTCAACAACAGACAGCGATGAGAAGATAAGAATAGGACTACCTGAATCGTCAGGTAGAAAAAAAAGCTCCTTGTCATTCACAAGAGACTACTGATAATTAGGTTTAATGCACATCATGGCCTCTGAGAGTGCCGGAAATACATTCTGGAAGTGATAATTGAATCAAGTATACCCCAGCATTCAGAGACAGAAAGGCGGAGTGGAGTGAAGTAATGTGAAGTGATGTGCTTCCCTTCACAGTGTCCCTGTCAGACAATACGCTGTATGTCTCCTACATCCTATGTGCCACTGTTCCCATTCTGCTGCTGCTGCTTCTGATTTCCACTGGATTCCTGTGCTACAAAATGGTTGCAAAGAGGTAAATCCATTGCAAAGTATGAAAGTAATGTTGTCTTGACTACAGACTGCTCCATATACTGTACTTCAAACCCTAAAACGATACCATCATTTTAAAGCTAAATGTGGATCATTGAGGAAGGATTTATTTACGGGAAATCAAGTGTTGGCTTGAGATTCATTTTGACTGGAAAGGGCCCCATTCAAGTGTTTTTTATGAGAAAAAAGCATCTTGATAGAAATGCAGAATAAATGCCCCACTTTGTAAGATTTAAATAGGGGTATTTTGTTATAAAGACATGAATGTTTATGGCTTGTGAATACATATGTGCTTACAAGCAATTCTTAGTATAACTTTCTTTTCCTTCATGTGGCCTCTAAATTGTTTTCCACTGCAGATTGTTTTTAGCACTGTAGTACATTTTCAACCAAAATGAGACTTTATTCTGTGAAGCTAGGTATTTTAAATATGACTAAAAACTACTGAACTCATGTTTAACTCCATGAGCAGCTAATCTTGAGAGGTAGAGCAGGCTATCTTGTAATCAGAAGGTCAATGATTAGATCCCTGCCTTTTTCAAATTTCATTGTAAGAATATGATTACCGGGGCGGCATGGCTCAGTTTGTAGAGCGGTCGTCTGACAATCGGAAGGTTGCAGTTTCAATCCCTGCACCTGTAGAGAAGCGTGTTGAGGTGTCCTTGAGCAAGACACTGTTCCCCTAACTGCTCTGGCCTGAGATAGATTGGTGACCTATACAGGGTGTACCCTGCCTTTCACCCAATGAGAACTGATATCAGCTCCAGTTCCTCCGCGACCCGATATCGGACAAGCAGTTGACGATGGATGGATGGATGGAATGTGATGACCAAATAAAGTGGCTTTCTTTTCTTTTCCTGATAATCAAAACTCCATGTCTCTTTGATGTATATATTTCCTATTTAGGAGGAAGACGGAGTCAGACTGCTATGCAAATGGCGATGAAACATTCATCTCAACAACAGAGGCGCCAAGTGCCATACAAGGGCCATATGCTTTCAGTGACATCACCAAGTTTCATCAGGGTGCTATGGGCAGCAGCATGTCAGCTGACAAAACGAAAACGGATTTCTGTGCTTCCTCACTGGACACCCAATGTAATGATTATGAGAATGTGTCATGTCCGGAGAGAGAGAGTGGCTTCGTTACCAATGACATCTATGAGACGTGCAGAGAACACAACCGTCACCGCCGCAGTCAGACTGGCTGGGTGGAAAATGAGATCTATGGATAGTATTTCTGACACTAGATGGTCTCTGAGAGCCTCAGCCCAGCCCTTATCCACTAACTTATGTAATGTGATCGATCGGCTGGGGACCAGAATTACTTTTGTTTTCTCTCTATTTTTTTCTTCATCCCTATCATGCAGCTTTGTTGTCTAGACCAGGTACACACCCTTGTGTGCCTCCACCTGGACAGAATTGATTTTAACATAGACCTATCACATGATGGGGTAACTGTACATGAGTGTTTGGCTTCTAAGGCCCAACTTAGCTCAGGCTTTGGCAGGTTGAAGTTGGAGGTATGAGGATTAAATTAAGGTTATAGCTAATTGAGACTCCACTGTTATCCAGGCGAGGTTTGCACAGTTCAAGAAATAAGACAACTTCAAATTCATGAGGATTCATAAATCATCTTATTCAACAAAAATAGGTTTGTTCTGTTTGGCCTGAAAGTCTGTAAGTGGTGCTTTTGCCATGGTGTATTGCTCCTTTACCCCGCACCCCCCTAAGAATATGTACACGTTTTGAAGACTTGAGCAAGGTTACTCATTTAGGGGTGGCATAGCTCAGGAGCTAGGGTGGTTGTCTAATAATCAAAGATTAGTGGTTTGATCCCCAGCCCCCGCAGAAAGTGTCTCAAGGTGTCCTTAAGCAAGACTTGGAACCCCCTAACTGCTCCCTAACCACTGCATGCTGGGGGTGCTCACTGCTCCTATAAGATAGGATGGATTAAATGCAGAGAGCAAATTCCACCAACCCTGGCAATGAAACAATTCTTCTTTCTTTGTCCAAATCAAAAGGTCAAGAAGTCAGGCCTTGTTCAATCACACCATTTGATTTTATTAGACCAAAGAAAAAAAGAGATCATGTAGGCTTTCTTTTGACTTAGACGTATCATCCTTGGGATCCATTATGACTTTCTCTGAGCCAAAAAAGCAAGCTTAGGATGGTTTCACGTCTGTTTTGAGCATCCTGTTTGGAAACTGACTGTGGGGAAAAGGACGGTATACAGGGAAAATAAATCTGATGACAGAATACTCGTGACCCCAGCAAACCTCCCAACTCTGGGCCTTTCCCCAGCTCCACCTGACTATGTGGGAGAATCAACCCTCCTTCAATGGGAGTGTCTAGTTTAGATCATGTCACTAATTCATTCACCACTATTGTTCTCATGCAGCAATGCACAGTATTGTTAAATGAATTCTATTGTCTTAAATCTTCTAAATTATCATAGCATTATTTACTAAGCTAAACACAGATATCCACAATAATTCTACAGAGTAGACTGTAGGCCGGTGTCATGGAAAGGGATAGTAAGCCCAGTAAGGAGAGCCTGAGTGAGTGAGTTTTTGGAGGATGTAAGACAGGAAATGCCAAAAGCACATCTGGAACTCTTACATTCAGGAAGTCTATGCGTGACAGCGGAGGCCTTAAGAGTACTGGCCTGCCTGCCAGTTTAGTACTTCACAGTCTTCTGTGTTAGACTTGAGAGAACATCTGCTGGACCTGAGTGTATATAACATGCAGATGTGTCCAAAATGGTGTGTGCTTGTGGGGGTGTTAAACCTATGGTTGCAAATTAAATTTGTAAAACGTGATGTTGTTGCTTACTCAATAAAACCTATGTTTTTTTAAGTTTATGTGAGTGACAGGTGTTGATTGTAGGGTACATGAATATTTCATGCTTAGTGACATTACAACGATAACTTGTGAAAACAAAGAACATCGAGTATTGTTTCAGTTCCAGCATTCCGCCAACAGATGGTGCTGCTGAGTAGCTCTACTGCACTGTTAAGTGTTTTGTTGAGTGGTTCCTCATTGCGATTTGTGAGCCATTGGGCAAGGCAAGCATATCTAAGACTCGTCTAGAGATAGTGATCTCTCAGCACCACACTTGAACTGAAGCCTCACTGAAGCCTTGCAAAGCAGCTTTTAGGCTGTGCAATGTTGTAAGGTTGATTTTTGGGCCTAAATTGGAAAAATGGAGACCCTTTTCTCTGAACTTTCACTCAGAGCACACGAAACGCTTAGCAAGCCAGCTGTGGGGCCAATCTTCAAAGTTATCTGTGCATGCAATCAAGGGCAGACGAGCAAACAGATTTTCAGAATAGCAATTTCGCCGGCTGACGTAAGAGGTGGGTCCGGTTGCCGTGGAAACCAATTGGCACCGAAGTGTGGAAGAGCTCCGGAGGCCCGCCCCCTGTACAAATACCCCCATGGCTCTGACGTCAATATACGTCAACCCGAGAACATGATGCCTCCTGCGAGTCGGCCCGTGTGCTCTCTATCTGATGGAGGCACCTAAAGGCTGAAACACTATCGCTCCTTTTATTGTACCGGACAACCTGGCGAGGCAGCCCCGGGCTCGAATCTATGGCCTGCTTGGTATTGCGACACTGAAGGGGAAGCGGGGCACTTTTCTTTCCCCTTTTAAGCGTTTAAGCTAGCCGGGCGAAACAGAAATCAACTTTGTCTGTTTTCTCTGTCTGTTTGTTTTTTTATGGACATGTTTGTAGTGACGGCGGACGACTTGTTTTCCTATCCTCGTTATCGATAGCGTTTAAGTCGGTGAGCCCCGTCCCCTGTCTGTCTCGTCTGCCTGTCCGGCTACCTCCTGCTCTTCCACGAGTCCCCTTTCAGAGCAGCATGGTCATGGCTGACAGTCTCCAAAAACCAGTAATTCGGGGCCCGGTCCGTGTGGGCTTCTACGATATCGAACGTACTTTAGGAAAGGGCAATTTCGCTGTTGTGAAGCTGGCCCGACATCGCATAACCAAGACTGAGGTGAGTGGTGTGCGAGTCGCGAACCTACTGTAGTTAGCCCAAAGCTAACTTGGTAAGATCTCATGTCTGAAAACGAGTTACATAACTTTATGCACTGCTCGACACCGCAAATAGTCACGGTACGATGTCCACACCATGCAGCAACGAGAACAGTGTCCCAAGAAACTTGGTTTGGTTGACCTGCCGGCCATTAAAAACGGATCCAGTCTTACCATCGATCACTTGTTCACTTTTAATAACAGCTGGTGATTATAACAGTTAGTACTGCACACGGACCCTGACCATCACTTGTGTTAAAGTTAGGAGGCAAAGTTACTGCTGAGAAGTACATACATTTACATCAATCTGGATTTTTTTTCCATCATCATCTTCTTCATACACCTGTGCCCCCCCCACTTCCCCCCCAGCAACGCTGACCCAGACAGAGCACCAGCCACTAGGTTGGTGCTCTAGCAACAACCCAGTGGTACACTTGCTGTAGATCTGGGGCATGCAGCATGGGTCGGTGGTCCCGTTATGTAATGACGATGATGTCAATGATGCCATATTTTTTGTGTGGCTTCTGGTGCCCAGCGATGCCCAGAGCTGTGGGAGTGCTAGGCTTGGTCAGTGCACTCTAATTGCAAAGCTAAGCGTTCTGCATGCATGCACGGTGATTATATTCAATCTGTATACGGCAATTTACTGACATGGCTCTGGGGTCTTTTGCTCTGCATAAACAGTGATGTAATGATGAAACCACATAGTGAAGTACAACCTGTTCGACACTAAAAGACTGGAGCAAGGGTGTTAGGACTTTACAGTGAGTACATATGAAGGAAAGAAAAGGTCTTTTTTTTCGTGGGCTCTCCCTGATCTACAGCTGTCCTCCACAGATATATTGTGAATGATCTGAGAGGTTCTTTACCATCAGTGCTTGGATGTGCTTGTTCTTTCATGACTAGTACCATCGTGTGCCATGACTTTTCATTGTAACGGCAGAAACAAGGATGTAGTGTCAGCATGATTAGACCATGTCTGAAGGGATTGTTCGGGTGTGTGTTTTGAGATTCAGAAAGACACACAGACAAGAAAAATTACAGTAAGACCAAGGGAGACGGCAAGAGATTATAATTGTACACTTTGAGAGGTGTTCTTCAGAATTTTGGATTCTTTGAGACAGGCTATTGGCAATATAGAAAGAAAATGGAATTAGATTAGGGGTCCGTTTTATGTGTCACGGTTAGTCTCCACGTTGTGGGGACAGACACAGACTTAGATGTAGAGTTTGGGGGGGATTGAGGCTGGATGTACTTCCTATGACGCCCCATGGAAAGTACAAACCTGCTGTTTCTGGTTTGTCAGCTCCTGAAGTGCGCACACTACCACTGAGCTACCACGGTAGCGTGAATGGAATTATATTAGTCAGATTAATGACTCTCGATGTGAATATTGATTCATTTAGATGTTGTCTGAAAAGAAGATTAAAATTATTTTGCACTGTTCAGCCTATAAAAAAACAACCCTAATGAGTAGTCACTCAGCTCAAAGAGGGACAGCATCTGTTCAGCTTGACCAGGGCCAGGCTGTATGTATAGGAACAGGCATGGTCAAAGATGGGACGATAGTATTAACATCATGTGACATCCTCTGCCATTTGAAATGGCTTGACTGTACAGAATGGCAATGAATGAGAGAGGCCCGTTTTACGTGTCATGATTAGCTCCCACGTTGTTGGGGTGGACATGGAGTTAGATGGAGCTTGGGTGGATTAAGGCCAAATGCCCTTCCTGCTCCATGGTGGGTTTGAACTTGCTGCCTCTGGCTTGACCGTTCCCGAAGCTAGCACTCTAGCTAATGAGCTGCTGTGGCCCTAATGAATAGCAATGAATAATCTTCGCTTAAACATTCTTAGATTGTGTGTGTGTGTGTGTGTGTGTGTGTGTGTGTGTGTGTGTGTGTGTGTGTGTGTGTGTGTGTGTGTGTGTGTGTCTGTGTGTGTGTGTGTGTGTGTGTGTGTGACTATCTCTCCGATAGTCAGAGAGATGGTGACAGTTGGAGAATTTGGAAGAA
>OMLC01033940.1:8266-18882 GCA_900302585.1 Regalecus glesne
TGGGATATGAATAGGGTTCTATTTAAGAGTTAATAGACAATATTAAAAGCAACAGATGGTACTAATAATAGAAAGGATAGGTTACTGAACTAAAACCTTTACTTTATTGCAAACTCCACAGCATTTTTCTACATAATAATTCCAGAGCAATGATAATTGTTGAAGTGGCATCACGTAATTTCATTTTGCTCAATTTATAATTGTTAGACTTAACATTGTTTTTTGCTGTAATTAATCATTATTAGACTAGCAATTTTACTTTAGATTGTCATTAAACATGCCCTCTATTCTTCCACAGTTGTGTTGATTTATGGCTTGTACATAAATGTATACATCCTGTTGTTTCAGTATGCTGTGTAAAAAAGCCCATTGGCTGTCTTTGCAACAGTTAAAATACGTTGCTGAAAATAAATAAATCTTTAAGCTCAAAATTACACATAACCGATTGAAAGAGAAAAAAAACAGTATGGAAGGTTACTTTAAGATAAGATGAGATATTCCTTTGTTAGTCCCACAACAGGACATTTGAAAATTTATAATTGAACTGTTACACTTACAAATTACCTGTCGAAAAATGTGTTCAGTAACTTACTTTCAATATTACAATATTAAAGTATTGTTACTGTTGGGTTGCCATAAAGCCAACTATGATAAAAAGACAAAATAAATCAATACTATGACTTTTATTTTTGTGCATCTTGTTAGACAAAAAAAATATGGCCTTAGAAAGGACAATGGCGACACCAAGCTTTTTAGCATCAACACATGCAGCAACAAGGCAAACAATGCTGTGTTAGTTTAACACATAGATTAAAGGCACCCATGCCAACCCTGTCTTTTAGGGCGACTGGCTACATGAATTAAGAGTATTCAGTTAAGTGCTTTATTGCCCCCCCCCAAAAAAAGCTACAGAATGACAAATTCAATAAACATTACAATGTACTATTGTACAAACGCACGATGTACTCTTTTTTATTTTTTAGCATAACTAAATTATTTGATTTAATAATGAATGTATAACTTAAGGACTTAGGCCATGTGCCCCTGGTACCCCAGGGATACTGCTCTGGTAAACCACTGCAATTTCAGGTGACTAGAGAAGGGAAAAATACGCAGGCAGTGCCTCCATAGTTCTTCCTTCTCGGGTTGTGAGAATATAGAACAAATCACACTACGTGTTGGTTCAGCAAGGAACATATCATTTACCTCTAAAATACAGAATGATCTTGTATTTTAAGGCCTGGATGGAAATATAAACAGGCATGAAGCTGTCCAGACACACGGCACACATGCCAAGTGGAAAGTTGTTTAGGTGAATGTGTGCCAAGAAAATTGAAGGACAGATAGAGAAATTCCTTCCATTTTAGTCAAATTACTATTTTGAGGGATTTTACATTACATTACATGACAGGCATTCAGCAGACGCTCTTGTCCAGAGCGACGTACACAAGTGCATAGGGTCAAGGCACAAAGGATACTGGAGCAACACTAGAAGCTAGATAACAATCCTAGTTTTTGAAATGCTTATGGTTAATATATCAAAGATCAATGATCGTGCCGTTAGAACACATTGTAAGTAGCATCTTTGATGTTTGTCGCACACATAAAACAGATACACTTCCATTTTATTGGAAGTATTAATCTACATGACCGCACACTTTCTTTTGGACGCTTTTTTACTCTACATTTGTCGTGTTTATTGAAGCATAATCTATAGACAGCTGTCCAGACACAAAGGTATCATCCCTCTGTATATGTGTTTTGGATTTATTAACCATATCTCTATTGTTCAATTAAGATTCCCAAGTAGTCTATGGGCTTGCACGTTTCACTCCAGGTAGATCCCCTTCACCTGCCACAGTTGGTGTGGAAATGAAACTAATATCCTGCTGTCAGTCAGCCTGTTGGAGACAAGTTAGTCGGCTAGTGTCCACTCAGATCCTAAAAAGCTGCTGCTGACAGACAGCTGAGACGGGCAGAGACATCTAAACACAGACAACTGAGTCCGTAAGACTTGAACGACAGAATGTTTATGCGCCACTTAAGTCTCTTTCGTGTGCTGAAGGCGTCCCAGTTACATCTTAATTCCAACAGGGTCTCTCAGTAAACACCGGGACAGCTCATATATGAGTGAGCGACCACAATTTGTGATGCATAGCCCATGATGGCAACTGTATGGGGCCATAGGAAAAACATTTATTTGATATTATTTTAAATATTAAAATCCTGAAAAACAATCTTCTTCTGTAAAAATGTTTATCAGTTATCCGATTAGGTCTTGTTTTCTGTAACTGTATTGGAATAGCTACTCTTTTTGGTATCCTGATCACATAATCCCTGTTACTGTATTCTATTACTCCCAAAGCCTGAAAACATGTGGTTGGCAAGTTGAGAGAATTTTACTCTGCATTATCTTAAAAGGAAACAGGCAAATCGTGAAAAATGTGCCTCCAAAGTCCAGTAAAATACAGTTACTGTGGAAGTGTGGGGGCATCCAAATGGAAGGCAGAGTACAATTTGCATACTTGACTTGATGAATCAACACAATTACAGGAACTGTGGTACAGAATATGGTAGGGGATTGCATTTTTCTTTAAGGCATTCTAACTTTCTTTTATGTCTTCCTCTGCTCTCTGGGTCCCAGACGTGCTGTCCAGATGTGATTCCGAGGATATCAACTGGGCATCTTTGCATGAGAGTCATCATGAAGGAATCCTCAATGGCGACAGTAGCTGGCAGCTCTCTGTCCAGGATGTGCTGATCATAGCTACAGTATCTGGGAAAATGCTGCTCATGCTGTGCTGCTGCTGCTGCTGTCTCATAAGCAAACGTATATGCAACAGAGACACTATTTAAAAGACAGTCTCTGGATTTGAGCTCCAAAATCCAACACCTTTGACAGTGGCAACATCTTCAAAAGGGCCAGGGCTTAGAATTGTACCCTAAATTAAACTTCATACCATACACTATAAACGGTAAAAGTTTCAAAGACTGTTGCATTTAGTTCTCATTACTTTGTTGATCTTTTTTTAATGTAGAACTGTTTCTGGAAAAGAGAGCTCAGAAAGCACCTTGGCTCCTGTGCGATGATGGGCTCTGGAAGTAACCTTTAGATTTTTTTGTGCCTTTATAAATGTGGAGTCGGAGGTTACACTTTGCATTCAAGGGCTCATTCGCCCCCCCCAAAATAATGCAAAATTGAGATGAATCATTTTGGTCCATTTTACGTGACACGATTTGCCCCCACATTGTGGCGTGCATGTGGACTGATTTAGAAAACAGACCAGCCCCTGCATTTGCAATAAATTTTTCTTTTTTATCACTTTTGATATTGATAATTAAACAAAATTAAGGGCGGTATAGCTCAGGAGGTAGAATAGTCATCCAGTAATTGGAAGAATGGAGGTTAAATTGCCAGTCCTTGCAGAAAGCGTGTCGAGGTGTCCTTATGCAGGACACAGAACCCACAATTGCTCAATCCTCGAGATGGAGTGGTGACCTGTCCAGAGTGTTAACCTGCCTTCCACCCAGTGAGTGCTGGGACAGGTGCCAGCATGGCTCTGCAACCCAATTTCAGATAAGCAGTTGACGAAGGATGGCCGGAAAAACAAAATTGAGTTCAATAATGATCGCCCTTAAAATTTTCTTCTGAAAGGCTACTTGTGTTACTCAGTTGGCCTGCCCAAACACCAAGTATACGACTCAAAAAGTCCCTGGGATCAAATTTGGCACTGAATCACTATCAAATTTAGCAACCCAGGTAAATGTGTGATAAGCATAGAAAGTAAGCATGTGTATGGGAAAGTATTCATAAATAATGACTGAATTGCTCAAAAAGCAATTCTGATATTTACCAGTACATGTAACTATGTTTATGTTACCCAACGTTAATTTGCCCCATGGGGGAATTTGATCACACTTTCCAAGCAACCCACTATTAGTCCCCAAACATCAAACAAAGTTGTTCTAACATATTTCTAACATATAATCCATGTATATGCATATTTTTGCAAATTTGTATTCAATAAGATTGTTTTTACGATAACATTTTCTATGATAAAAATGTTCACTGAATGTCAATGCCATTGAGGAGCTAGGTAAAATATTAGCTCTATTTGTGGATTCTGTGAAATGTTTTTGGTTTTCTTGTCTAGCCAGCATTACTGGTGGGCGGTTCTGTTATTGATGATTCATCAGACTTGAGTCAGGGCATCTCAATGACTCAAACTTTTGAGTCTTTCAAGTGTTTTCAATTTCCACAAAAGTATGAGAATCATTAATTCTCCTGACTCATGCTCCACAGTCAACTACCGTTGACTGTGGAGCATGAGTCAGGAACGGTAGAGTCACAGTAGTGAGCTCACACGCTTGATCCATGCAACATTGGCATTGAATATTCATCAATAGCTTACAGAAATATTGTACCATCATACTTAGCGACTATACCAAAACAGTGTAAGGTTTATAATAATGTAAGACAAGTTTTGCACTTTGACCATTTTTAAAAACTAGTTAAGACAATATGATGGCAATTCTGATTGATCTGTTTTTCCTAAAGGTTTTTTTTCGCCGTCGACTTTGTTGAACTTTTCTTTTCATATCATATCAATTAGAAATAGGAAGAAATAAAATTTTGTTTTTTGCTGACAAAATTAATGAGCCAATGTGACTAATATGACATGTAAACCTCTTGTAAAGACAGTAAGTGGCATATTTGACAAAAACATACTGTTAATTAATTAAATTGCCTGCTTACTGTGCTGTTGAATGCAAATTTGGATATCCTGAGTTTCACATAAACAATTTAATATACAGCATTAGCTGTTAGAAATGTCTTAAGACAACTCTCTTCTGACTAGTGGTGAACAAAAATGAAACGACAAATAATGTTTAAAAGGATCATTTTCAAGTTCACAACTAATCAAGTCTCAAATAGTGCCAAATGAATGATACAGAGTCATATAAACTGAAGGTACTACTGTATATGGCGATACTACAAAGCTAAAAAAAACTCGAATGTATAAAGCACCGGTAAACAGGTCAGGTCTGAATGTGAAGTCAGAACATGACTGTTTAGTTAATTTTTTAGGATTTTTTATGAGGTGCTTGAACTGAGGGTTTGATTGGTAGGTTAGCTGATTGTTCGGTTATTTATTGTGCATCACACAACTGCATTGCAAAGATATTTTCCACCATTATGCTACAAGAGTTCTCTGGTCAAATGTATCTGCTATTGCTATATTTTTCGACATGAATAATGTTGTCAGTGCAACAGTATGATCAGAACCAGTAATTGTAAATGTATATATGTATTTATTTACTTATGTAGAACCATATGATGTATGTAGTCTCATTCACCCTTTTTCCTGTATGAACATTTCAATACTAATTTTGGCATAAAATGACATCGAATCGTGTTATTGTGTTCTTTATGTTGACCAAGTTTATTAGTTTAATTGATGCCACCAGAGTATTGAAACATAATGAAGGATCTTTTAGATTTTGATTGAAGAGGCCGTGAACCTTCAGTATTTATTATAAAGTACCAAGCATTTGGTTACAGGGAGCAACATGGCCATTGTGAAAGTATTTAACTTTTAAATATTCATAAAAGGCTCCAGTTTGGCACTTTCTTCAGAACTTCTGGAGAATCTTCCCTGAATTCCTTGTCAAAATTAACTACAGTTGTAGGCATTCAATCCTAATCTGTGCTGTCTTTGTCCACCTCTGAACCCTCTACCATGCCTACCCTTCTTGGTAATAGATCCATTCAATACAAGCAAGGAAACCGAGCTGAAAGATAATACTCTACAGCAGGCTGTGGTATTAGCAGATGAGTTCACCCTGATGACTCAAGAATGTCTTCATCGGTAAACATGAATGCTTTTCTATTTACGACTACTTTTCTACATTTCTATTTACGACTAGAATTTTGGCACTGGTTGCTGGGAATTTTGAGTGAATGCTTCCATTTTTATAAATGCGGTGTAGGGGTTAACATTGCCGGTGGACAACAATACCCATAACTTCCTGCTCAATTTCACAAGGTGATCGCCACCCACCATCCCATTTCACATTGTAGTGTCATTGGTTACAGTGTTGCTCTATCCAGTAACACAATTTCACCCATGGAACTGCAGTGATTTTGAAATTCGCACTCTCATATGGACCCATGTACACCACACATTCAGGGATATCCTCTTCTGCAGAACTCAATGACGGCCAAAGGACCATGTGTCTTCTACTCACCGCTGGCCCATTTTAGTGATGATAACCTACACTTGCTAATCTGCTAATCAGCTGTTATAACCGATTAAGTTTTCTTGCAAGGCAAGAAGTTTTCACTGCAAGGCAAGAAAAGGTAACTGAAACCCTTTTTAGATCACAATCACAATTTTAACTCCTCCAAGATCATCAAGCAATGAATGGAACATATCAGCTGATGAGCTGTTGGGAGAAAAAATACTTTATTTTCCTAAAAAGTTGCGATGCCAGACTACAAAGGCTGAACTTTTGATTGGTGCTATGGAGCAATCTTAAATAAGGCCTGTATCTGGAGATAGTTAATCATAATGGTGTAGTTGCAAGAATTACTCAAGGTGTTTTAGTGGCAGAGTTAGTTTTAACAACTATTCCAGCTATCTCACTTTAGAGAGGTGTTAGGAACAATCCGGGATTTAAATAAAACCTGTGATTCGGTTTTTCTTTTATGGAATATCCCCTGGTTACTTGAGAAAACTACTACTTGTTCAATTCATGGACCGTCTACTTTCTCGATCATTTGCAACTTTCATTTAGCTGTTTTTTCTCGCACCCGTGATAGACAAATTTTGCATGCGTTCACTCTTTCTTTCGATAATCATTTTCATCGTAATCATACCACACTTATCACAGCATGCCATCTTGAGTCTGCAGCCACACACAGCCTTCCTCACACACACATCTCTATCCAATGCATGGCAGTACAGACACACAAACTCCCACGTGCATGATCCTCTCCATGCATGGGCGCACACACACACAATTGTATAATTTTCACAGTCTCACAGTTAAATTATAAAATATTAAACACCAAAATTGATGGTTGATGAAGTCATGAGACTGATGCGATAACACCGTTGCAATCAGTATTGAGGTTATTTTAATTACCTGTCACTATAGTGTAAACGGCAGACATCACAGAATGAGAAAGTGTGGAGCCCCATATCAGATATTTCCACTATGATTCAGCACCAGGGACAGTGCTCATTCCTCCACACTTGATGACTGGACAGAGTGTTGGATGGCCAAATCATTCCAGCTTAGCGTGACCACCCATCCCGCATTTTGCGGGACTGTCCCGAAAATGGACAGTTTGTCCCGCATCCTACATGAACAAAACAACATAAAATGCAGGATATTGTTCTATTCATGTAGGATGCAGTACAAACATTTCTATGTGCAATATATCCCCTCCTCTCCATTTTTAAAAGGAGCTGTGCATATTAATGAACATTTAAGAAAGAAAGAAAGAAAGGATTCCCTTATCAGTCCCGCAAGGGGAAATTTGGTTTTCTCTGCATTTTTGACCCAACCTATTGTATAGGAGCAGTGAGCTGCCAACATATGGCGCTCGGGGAGCAGTTAGGGGTTAAGTGTCTTGCTCAAGGACACCTCGACATGCTGTATGCAGGACCGGGAATCGAACCTGCAACCTTCCGATTGCTAGACGACCGCTCTACCCACTGAGCTATGCCGCCCCCCTCTAGTTAGCAAGTAGTCTTTGACACTTTGTTCTGCCACACACCGTATATATTTCAGGGTAGGGCCCTATGCCAGCATCAAAAGCATCTCATTTCCATTGATGCCATTGGCTCCATCTTCTACAATTTATTTTCCTGCCTGTGAGCTTTGAGATCCTCCTGGAGTTTTGGTAGAGTAAAAAGTATACATCATATGGCAAGGCAAGGTCCAGTCAAGTCCATTTTATTTGAGCAAGTCATTATCACAAATTAACAATTTGCCTCAGTGGTTTTTGCTTTAACACATCATCCTGTCCTTAGACCCTGATATCAGATAAAGAACGACCCCCTTTAAAACCCCTTTAACAGGGAGAAAAATAGGAGGGAGGGATCCCTCTCCCAAGATGGACAGACATGCAATGGATGGTGCCTACACAGAATAAGACACAATTTACATCAAGTAGCATGATCAGATAACAGAATTGCAATTTAATTACAAAAGGAAACACGGTTATAATACTGATAACCTCTTTCACAGTGAGAATACTAATCAATGAACATCTAAAATGCAAAAAAGCTAGATCAAGCTACCGGGCCAAGATTCATCATGTGTCTAAAGTGGACAAATGGATGGATGGATGATAATCTTTAATGAGGTTGGAATAGCAGTACATACATCAGTCCAAGCATCGTAGTCCAGACCACCATGTCTCTCGGATTTGTCTGAGGTCACATACATAGGAAATGAGAATAAAAGGAAACATTCAGGGACATTCATTCAGCAAAAGAAACTAGATGAGAGTATAGCTTACATTAGTCAATACCATATGCTCCAGCTATATAATGTCATTGGCAGAGAACAATGCTTGGTGAACTCATTAAGACAGAAACCCAACTCACCATGCAGTACAGATTATGAATCACATAATCACATAAAAATCACTATTTGTAAGTTAAGGGAAAAAGATGAGTCTCAAGTTGGGATTTAAAGGAATCAAGACAAGTGTGATTGTCTGATGTCGGGGTGGTGGCTCCTACATTGACATTGCCATATGTACTATTGAAATGAACAGATAAATGTAGCAATGGGAGCAGGAAGAATGGGGCTAGTATTTGATTGGGGTAGAGCCAGGGTTGGGACACTAAACTGAGAGATTGTTGTAAATAGAGCATTTTCTGCCTCAACTTTAGGCCGCAATGCAAAGGAGACAGGGCGAGCTTTGAAGAACTTGGGCGGTGCATGTTCATCCACTGTGAGGTGTGCTTTAATTTATTTAAGGGTTCTAATGCCGTCTTGAAACACTGGCGCTGAGCGCTGTAGTAGAAGGTTCAACTTTTCCTGTGTAGCTGCACTGCTTCTATTCGGGCTGACCTGCATCGCCTTAATGGACTGCCAGTTGAGCTGAATCATTTGTAGCCAATTGCGTCCAAATAACGGTACATCCCCACGTGGTAGCACATACAAATCCAGAATTTTCTTTTTGCTTTCATATTTCACCTTCCCTTTATTTTTTTTCCTGCTGGCACCAACTTTTCTCCTGTTTATGTTTTCAGTAACAGTGGTGTATGTTTCAGTTTCAGATTTGCCAACTTTTCTTTGCAATCCTTAAGCGTTATGAGTGAGAGTACAGAACCGGTATCCAGTTCCATCTTTGAGGGTTTTCCTTCAATCTCTGGGCTCACCCATATTATTTGTCTGTCACTGTCTGTCATAGAGATGAGTTCTATGTGAGCCAGAGCTGTGTCCATGTCCGAGTTTGATCTACTTGTGTCTGTGTCATTCATATCGTGGACTCTTTTATCCTTTTTCCTTTCACTGTGCATTCCCTCATTTTGTTTCATTCTACACATTCGCTGTATGTGTCCTTTCTGTTTACACAGTCTACAGTCTCAATCACCAAACCAACAGTCTGCTTCGTCATGGGAGTCTTGTCCACCTCTATAACATACAGCTCTTTTCACTGGACGTTTAGCTGTAAACTCGTAGACAGAGCACTCATTTGAAACTTTCTTTTGCAATAGCATAGCATCCTTTGATGCAGTTTCCATTGCTACCGCGATTTCCAACGCCCTTGCTAATGTCAAGTCATTTTCAGACAGGAGCCGTCTCTGAATACTTTCATTATGCATGCCGCACACTAGCCTATCTCGAAGTGCCTCGGACAAGCTCGCGTCAAATTGGCAATATTCTGCTAGCTTCCTAAACTCCACCACCTAATTCGATATTGACTCGTTCTTTTGCTGGTTATGGTTAGGAAGTCTGAATCTCTCTGCAATGACGAGTGGTTTCGGGTGGGCCTGCAGCAATTTAGTTATGTTCTCAAACGAATTCTGTTCGGGCTTTGGCGGTGGTGTTAACCTCCGTAGCAGGCTGTAGGGTCTTTGCACCCATTACACTTAGCAACACCACCACTTTCCGGGCATTTTCAATACGGTTAGCAAGGTAATATTGTTCCAGTCTCTCAATGTAAGTGTCCCATTCCTCCACACTACTATTAAAAGCACCCACTCCTCCGAGAGAAACAGCCATGGTTTCGTTTTAATTTCAGTCTCTTTTCCTCACCTTGTTTACTTGTAAGTTACTCACGTCGTGGCTCCACTCCGCTCGTTTCACCGTTGCAGAGGGTGAGCCATCTTGCTCCCAAAGAAGTAAACAATGTTGACTTGGCAATTAAAGCTTACACACACGAGATGTCTTCCTTAAAATCCTCGTCCCGGATTCTGTTGTGTATTGCACTTTCACAACATACATTAATTGAACACCGGAATAACATTAACCATTGTCTTTACTGGATGTTGTTATTAAACACGTTACATTGCATTTACTTTCTCTCCAAAAGTCAACTGCTCTGGTTGAATATATCAATGCGCCGCTCAGTACTACCTCAAGGTATA
>OMLC01033952.1:0-10434 GCA_900302585.1 Regalecus glesne
ATATGATAGGAGGGGTTAAATGCAGAGAATTGCTAATTTCCTCTTGTGGGACTGATAAGGGGAAAATATTATTATTATTATTACTATTATTATTATTATTATTACTATTGTTAATATTTTGCTCTGTACATCAACTTGTCTTCCCCAACTGCAACAGAAAAACCAAAGATTAAAAGTCCAGGTTATAAATTATAAATTTAACTTTCATGGTCTACTGTCAACAAAATAGCAGTTAAAAAATATATTTTTAGTGTAGGCTAGGTGTTTTATCATTTTAGATTTTGTATAATAGAGCCATATTACACAGCTTCATTTGACCAGCTTCACAAAGTAAAATTTACATGAGGAAGGTGAAGCGACTTATCTTCTTTTCACTGTTTAATCCTGACATGTAAAAATGGACCCCATGCCATTTATTTGTTACTACTTCACGCCAGAGGGTCCCATTTTTGCTTGCCAAGCACTTCTTTGTCATTGCTGTGTTAGCAATAAGGTGGAATAGCTTAGTGGAGAGAGATATAGGGACCTAACATTTCTCCTCCTTCCTCTCTTGGTATAGTCTTGATAAATTTGCTTTTTGATACTTACCAGGGTAATCAGATGATGAGGATCCAACTCCTCCTCTATCTAGTGTCATTTAGATTCCCCATTTTTTCATCATATGACACCAGGCCCACAAAGCTGGCTGATGTCACCTTACACACCATCAAACTACCGACAAAAGTAGAACCTACTCTAATTCCGCAAGGGCTCTCTCTTCACATTATGAAATACTTGTCAGCTTGCTATTAAAGGGTTGAGTAGTTAGAGCACAAAATTTCGCCAATATTATATTCTACCAATACGAAACAGTTTGAAAGCATGCTTTTACTAAAAATGTGATAGATGTACCTTGGTTCATAAGCTGTAGAAAAAGAAGACTGATGGTGCTGGTCAAGTGCTGGTCTCACTTGACATATGTTGGTTTACTCAGACAGAGATGTCAACAGCTCATGACTGATGTCATGAGCAGGCATAATTATGTAATGTCTTGATTTCTGCTGTCAGGTCCACTGATGGAGTAGAGAAGTAATAGCAATGTATATGTATGGAAGCTTGTATCCTAGCAGGAAAATGTGAATATACTGTTGCACAATTAGTAAGCCAGTGGATAGACTAACCCCCAGCTGAGTTAAACTTGCATTCTCTTGAATAAAACTGTTTTATTTTGAAAGTTTTTAGCTCAGCGGTAGTGCGCATCAGTAAATAGCAAGCTAGGCATCGTGAGTTCAATCCCCCTGCAAGGTGTCAGGACATCCGGCCTTCATCCTCCCATGCTCCTTCTAGGTCTGTGTCCACGCCCACAATTTGGGGACTAATTGTGACATAACTATTGATCTTTTTTCTATATGATAAAAAATATTTGATGAATCTTATAGAAACAGTTTTACCAGTCAAAGACTAACCACCACTCAATGTAAGCTGACTTTTGTTAAAAAGCCTCCACGCCATCCTAACAGGAATATTCAGAGAGCCCTGCTGCTGCAGTATTCTTCACTGTTAGGACAATAAAACCCTTGCTACCTACCAACACTTAATTCCTTACTTCATAGCCTGTTGTGACAGAACCTATCTGCTCTCAAAGTGGAGCAACAACAAAAAAAAACACTTAACAGTCACCTCACCATGTCTGTTAATGTTTACAGATCAACAGCTGAACCGGTTGAGGGTATGCAGAATATCAAAAGGGTATATAGAATAACAAAAAATAATGACCAAAAACAGGCCCAACAAGAGAACTGCCACCTTGAGACTGCAGGGGGCGTAGTGCCATAAGCATCCACACCAATTGTGACTGCAAATGGTAACACTTGTTTGAAAACCCAGTGTGTGAAAATGTGCAGTGACGACCATTTCGGAAGATATGTCAGACTAGGTCATCTTTTCATTTAGGGGTTTTGGAGTCTGTCTCCATTAGAACCAGAAACCTTTTACAGTTTGTTCACTATTTGTTTCACTAATTATCTCCGATGTTCACTATTCCTACATTTATACTCTGAGGAGTGTAGGACGAAAAAAGCTTTTAAGTATATTTAACAATGTCTCCACATGCATATTAAGCAATAGGTATAACAGAATAAGGAATAAAATAAGTAAAGGTAAGAGTAAAAATCAATCACAAATGCTTAACATTCATAGCCAACAAGGGACTGTTTTTTCAAAAGGATCTGTGTATGTGTGTGCTTGCTTGTGCATGACCAGGTGAGAGAATTCCATCCTATCGATTTGCACATCAACCTACCACCCTAAACCCATATATACGGCCCTCTGTCATTTAATGTTGCCACCTGCATCCTCATGTAATAACACCTCTGCTGTTCAGGTGCTATGAGACCAAACTGGATGTCAAGCCTAAGACAAAGATGAACATCAGTCTACTAATGATATCAAGAAACTGATGGAATGTATCCACTGAGCTGGATAAGTACTATGCTGTGCCCATTTTAGGAGGATTTATTGTGGGGCAACAGCCCAGCCAAAGCTGACTCAACTCTCTGCTTCTTTGACAGTGCCAAGATCAAAGACTACATGCGTCCCATATGAAAATGGATGGATCATTAAACCAAATATAGGATCACTCCGCACTTTTGAAATACTATAGTGCTGCAGTGGTATAGGCAAAAATAATAAAACTAAACCACAAGAATTACCAGTGATTTATAGGCTTTGGTACTGCCCATAGTGTTTACATGCCAACATAAAAAACCCACAAGAAAAACTGTACTGTAGTATATATTTTTTATGGTTTTACTGTCATCAATGTCAATATAGGGATTCTATTTCTAGAGGGTTATCTCTGCATGACCTGGGATTTTAACCACATCCTATAACCAGGTCTTGTGTCCAACATCATCGACACATCAGGTCTTCTGTATGTCAACTAAACATGTTCTCTGATTCATCACACCTAACAGCAGTTGATTCATCATTTAAGCTCTGCACAGAGGATTATAAAGGATAAACCTCAGCTGTCTATCTCTGTCCTCCTGTGTGTAAAGCATACGTTTCCACATTTATGAAGGACCTGGTAGGTTGGTCACCAAGCTGATAGCAAGCAGCTTGGTGATGAAAAGTGGGTTTATGCTAGTATCCCCACTGCTGGTTGGCTTCACCAGGATAGCCATGTCCAGAGTCCTCGATTTGTATTAAAAACAATGCACTGGTGCAAGAACTGAAGCATTTCAGGTTGTGTTTTTTGGAGTGGTTTCCAGACAGTGAATCTGGGCTGTAACAACATCAAATTGAAGCATAGTCAAGTCAATTTTATTTGTATAGCCTTTATCACAAATGACAAATTTGCCTTTGTGGGCTTTACACTAATACAACACGCTGTCTGTAGAACCTCACATTCGTAACATTCGGGTTCGTATCCCACTGTGGAGCTCAGCAAATGTGAGGCGTTCATATTAAAGTGCTTTAAGTGGTTGCTAGACTTGAAGAGCGCTATATAAGAGCAGGTCCATTTACCATTCTCTCTCTGTATGTCTCTCTCTGTCTTTCTCTGTCTGCCTCTATTTGTGTCTGCCTTGCCACATTCATCTCAGGTGATGGTGCTAATGATGTCAGCATGATCCAGGTAGCTGATGTGGGTGTGGGGATCTCGGGACAAGAAGGCATGCAGGTAAGGAGAAATATAGGCAGAGAAGTCTGGGAATAAGAGGAATGAGAGGGTGACTAATGAACAGAGTGATATTGAGAGAGCTGGAGTAGATGAGGCTTCGGGGTGATATAGAGGGGCCTATAATAGCTATATAAAAGACAGTGTGAGTGGCTGTGGGGTGAAAGACTCTTAAGAGGTTAAGAAAAGTGTGAAATGGGGGGCCGGGAGAAAATATAAAGGAGAAATGAGATACTGCATGAGAAAAAAATGCTCCATCTTCTATGATAGGCAGATGTTGGCACAATCTTTTAAAAGTCACCAAAACTGAACTGTGACTGATCTGTAAACCATGTCCTATCCAACAAACCCTGCATCTATGCTTATTAATATGTACCTATTAATAGGATGGCCTTTATATTGCTGAGTCAGGCTGGCTTGGGTCTCCCACTTTTTCTAGTGTCCTACTGGAAAGGGGTTTGTTCCATTGCTTCACTCCATCAGAGGTGTTTTCTCCTCCTCATTCCTGTTCTAAGGTCAAAGCCAATGTCAGAGCTACGGCACCAGCCTTAGCAATGACATCAGGAAGGGGTGTGTTGACCCTCCCTCTTGCAGTTGCCATATTCCAGATAAGTGATTGTGCACAGCAATGATAGAGCCTTCCAATTAACTTCCAGGGAAGGCTTTCCGGGCAAACCACAGCGTAGCACATCTGTTAAAGACTCAATATCCTGTCTTTAACTGGTTCACGCGATTAATCATTGTTAATAAAATGTGGCCCTAATGAGACAGCAGTCACTCCTTAGGATCTCATAGTGTGCTGAGATACACATTTCTGTACTCTGGCCTATGCACATGGAGCATTATGATTAACAGCCCTTTCTTATATCGAGCACTTGCTCTCCATGTAGCCATTTAAGCTCTGTTATCAGAGCACAGTAGGAAATAGATTACTTTAAAATGAGGTATCTGCTGTTATTTTTCTTGTTGACAGTTAAGATTGACAGTTGAAATGGTTCATATGGTTCAATGGTGGGGAAAAAGGGGGATACGTTTTTTTTGTTTTGTTTTTATTCAGTAAAAAGAGGAATATAAATGCACCAGAGCCTGCTATTTTTAATAGTTATGCCTTAATCAATGTGTCTGTCTGTCTCACTCTGTGTTTTAGTGTGTTTAACCTACAAAAGAGGGAGAGATGGAGCAGAGATTTATTATTGGATCTTTCTCCTTCTTTCCTCCAGGCAGTGATGGCAAGTGACTTTGCTCTTCCACGATTTCAGTACCTACAGAAGCTTCTGCTGGTCCATGGCCACTGGTGCTACTCTCGACTGGCTAACATGATTCTCTACTTCTTTTACAAGAATGCTGTAAGCTTCTTTCAGCATGTACATGATTATGATGTATAAGGTTCCACTCTGGCTCAAATACACCAAATTAAACACAGCATTAATTTAATTGATATCTCATTACGATGACACATACCTTAATTCACATTCTCCGATAAGTTTAAGCACATTTTCTTCTAGATGTTTTGCTGGATGTTATGCATTAATGTCCAACCCATGCAGACCATGTTTTAAATACAAGATCAAGTTGTATATTCTTAGTCCAAACTTAAATTGATATATTTACAATACGCTCCTAGCATAGACATGGAATCATCCTTCAGTTATAATGGTTTGTGTGGTGATTAGAGTGAAATTGCATCCTGTCACAGATACGCAAAGGCCATCCAGCTACATGAACGGCTTAATCACTAGTAATGCTAACAGTCTATCTTAAAGTATGGTTAGAATGGAAACTTAAATACTCTTGGCAGTTGATGTCATGTTTTCAACCACTGGTGTAATCAAGTTGAAATCTGAGTCATCCCCCTCAGTCACTTCATCTGTGTTCCATGTTGTTCAGTTGGCCCCCCTTTTAATTCTTATATGTTCTTTGAGCTACCAATTATATGACTGAATAGATGACTGGCCAACATTGCTGCCCATAGCACAGATGGGAACTCGTGTTTTTCCAAGGATGGTTTCATAGGCACCCTGATGATATGGGATTACCTTCATCCTTTGAGTCGTAGGACAATACATACGTCTCCATGTGTTTTTGGAAGAACTTCTTGGCTTTAATTTTTATAGATAGTTCGTTGATGTTTTGGGGTGTTGAATATCACTTATCTGACTACACTACTCCCCCTGTATGTAGATTTGATTTTTATGTTTTCTCCTCTGAAATAGAGAAACGGTGTTGATTCAAGTATGGAAAACACTGTGGGAGGTTTGGTTATTATGTAATGGGGGGGTTCTTGGGAACAAGTAATCAGAAAAGAGAACACTTTGGGATGCAAAATGCAACGCACTTCTGGAGCTGATGAGCCAGATGTTGGATTCGAACCCATCATATGGCATCAGGGAGGGCATCCGAGTCTAATACCCCATGCTCCATCTAAGTCCGTGTCCACGCCCACCACATGGGGACTAGTTGTGACATGTAAAAATGGACCAATCACTATTAGCACAAGAAAGTGTAAGGGCTGGCTTACAAAAACACATTTAAAATAGACAAGTGGTTTAAATGGAATCCTTGGAATTAGTAGCCCACTAACACTTGTTTAAGTAGTTTATTTCCATGTTTCACCCTACAATCTGCTATGTATCCATTCCCTGTGCTGTTGTTTTTTTTGTTCCCACAGATGTTTGTAGCCCTTATCTTCTGGTATCAGTTCTACTGTGGATTCTCAGGTTCGGCCATGATCGACCAATGGTATCTTATCTTCTTCAACCTGATGTTTTCTGCCTTCCCACAACTCATCACTGGCACACTAGACAAAGATGTGTCAGCGGAGACTCTCCAGCAACTACCTCAACTTTACATGAATGGGCAGAACTCAGAGGTTCAGACCATAATCAGTCTATTTTCCTCACCCTGATCAATCTTGTTGCATGCTAGCATGTTCCATATATAGTGATGACATGTAATGTGTGTGTGTGTGTATGTGTTCGTGTGTGTGTGTGTGTGCGCGCACGCGCGCACGTGCTTTATGTGTTTTGTGCTAATGTGTATTTATCACCAGTTTTCTGTGTACACTGTATATTAACACAGTATATTACTAAGCCGCAAGACTGTTGAACCAGTTAAGAGCAATTCTGTTTTTATAAAATCTAAATTCACTCATGTTGCATTATCTGGGGGGGGTCAAAACAGTATATTTACTCTTTTGTTCCTCTAATTCTCAATTTGTCCCAGAGGTAGACAACTAAATCCAAGTGACTATAGATTTGTACATGTCTGATAAAATGTTCTACCCTATAGGAATACAAACCATATATGTTCTGGATGAATATGATCGACGCCTTCTACCAAAGCCTGGTCTGTTTCTTCATTCCTTACTTTGTGAGTATATTCTGAAAATCCTTGTTTTTAATAAAAATGGAAGAACTTTTTGTTGTCTTGACTTAATCAGGGATATTTCTGTATTCTGCCATTCTCCCTTCCCCTCCCTTTGTGTCTTTTACCCTCCCATTCTTACCAGGCCTACGCTGACTCTGATGTGGATATGTTTACATGGGGAACTCCCATAACCACCATAGCCTTATTCACCATACTGGTTCACTTGGGCATTGAAACCAAAACCTGGGTAAGACTCTTCTTTGACGTCATAGGATGATAGAATAACTTTAAATAAAGGGTGTGCTGTATTTAAAATCAGTTGATCAAAAATCCAGCAAGAGAGCTTCAGTTGGATTGAGCCAGTCTGGCAAAATGTTAGCTACATTTTTCTCCTGGAATTTTGTGAAAATGAAATCATTGTTTCTCAGAGGTATAGGTACCAACAGTAAAATAGTAGTATTATAGCTCTAAGATTAAAAAGGTTCCCTCTCTCAAAGAGCTGCTTTCCTCCACTCACATCAGCATTTTGGCTTTGTAACTGCAGCCAGAAGGAGGCTGAAAGGCCCATGGATACTTGTGCATTAACTCCTTCTGATTAGATTGAACTAGGAGGCACTCCAGCATCAGAAGCTATATGTCAGCCTGCCAGTTAGTCTGTCTCTATCCACGCCTTCTGCAAACTGTGTCTACCACATTACGGCACACAACCATTTGACATAGCCACAGGGAAACTGATACCTGTTTATACCTTTTGCTTATCACTTTGCTTAAATTTGAGTCTCAGGTAAACATGAGTGATTCTCATAAATGACAGCACTTTCAGTCATGAGGATTTATGACCCCACAATAAAGCAGTCATCTTCATGATGCTGAGCCTGTAAATTTTATTCTGAAAACTTTTGTGCATGAAAAATGTTCTTATCGTTAACTGGACATGATGGCCTCCAGTGCATGGAAGCCTGAATACAAAGTAAACAGCGCTGACCAGAATTAAACATCTCCAAATGTTTAGCTGGCAGGTACTTCATTCTCTGGCTGCTCGGGAAAATACTACACACATTGGTTTATACCTGTGAAAGTCAGTGAAGGGAATTTGAGGTGAAACCAGCCAGCTCTTTTTCTCATCCCCACACTTTGTAGTTGGAGACCATGCTTAATTATGTGCTTTAATGTGTTCAAGTGTGTGTGTGTGCACGTACAGGTGGGTGGGTGGTGTTTCAAGGGAGATAATGCTGTCTATAGTGATCCACTGAGTCAGATGTCTGTCACCCAGTCAATCCCATTTTTCCCTTCTCCCAATTTGCTCTAGACCTGGATGAACTGGCTTTCTATTACCTTCAGCATAGCCTTGTTCTTCACGGTGGCTCTGTGTTACAATGGCTCCTGTCCAACCTGCTACTCCCCCTCCAACCCTTACTGGACCATGCAAAGGCTGCTTCAAGATCCCATCTTCTATCTGCTTTGCGGAATCACTCCTGTCACGTCTCTTTTGCCCAGGTACAGTAAGACTTTGTGTTTTGGATGTGTAAATGTACACACGCACGTTGCCATGAGTTATGTCTGCTATTGGTACCAGATGCCTTCTCTGTTTATCCTGACAGTCTGGTATTTGTAATCAGAGATGTGCTGACTGTGTATCTTGAAGTCTGGTTTTACTTTATCTTCTAGATATTTCTACAGGGCGTGTCAAGGCATCCTGTTCCCCAGCTCTGTCCAAGTTGGAAGGCAGTTGGATAAACTCCCGGGTGAAACTCGCAGGAACATCCTTAGCCTGAAAAGGTTCAAGATGGGGTCACAGCTTGTCCCTAAGCCTTCTTTCCTGTCCTTTATCAAGCCTGCCCCAAAAGGTTACAGTCAAAGAAGCCAGCAGAGCTTCACCAACTCTAAGACAGCACAGGGTTGTCAGGGGTTAGCCGTAGGATTGGACAATGCTGGCAAACCCGATTGTAAGGACCAAAGCAGTCCATCCATGTTCAGAGACAATGAAAATACCGCCCCAGATTCCTACACTTTAACCTCTACAGAAACAGACACTCTTCCTTACACCAAAGAACCTCCTCAGCTCATGAAGGAGTCCCAACAAGTTCCCACCAAGGACTCTGAATGTCTTTGTAAGGCTTTAGATCCATCAGATCTGAGCCGGTGGGTCACCTCTACCCCTGTCCACACACAAAAGGATAGTGTACAACTGACATTGCCCCCTACTGGGGGGTCCCAGTGTGTCACCTACAGGAGGAACCCGGAGTTGAAACCGAGGTATGATCATACCGATCATCCCACACTAAGGACAGATGAGCAGGTTGTAAACCATTCCAAAGAGCACTCACTCCAAACTATCTTATGATGAGTTATAGTCATAAGTATTTCGCTCAAACTCGAATTTGCACGTCAATTTTTACAGAATTTTATTGTATTTTTCAAGAGGATTGTTGAATTGTTTTATAAAGATATAAATAGGTACTTTCCATTATATTTTAGATAAAGCTATAGTGAAATTATTTGGGGATTTGGGAGATTTAAGAACTGGAATATCTCCTCATTTTTCAAACTCTGGAAGTTTTTATTTCTTGAAAAATGTATCTCCGTACTTCATCAAGATTTTTATTTAAGAGCAAGCAGACCAGATACATTCCATTACTGGGTCATTTGGGAGTATTCTTCTAATATGGTACCCTACTTATTCCTCAGCTACACCTGTAAATCTGTATACCTGTATCAAGTGACGCTGTGGCCTTGAATGGGTGTTCATGAGCCGATGGAGAGAAGATTTCTGGGGTTTTTGTATTCCTTTGTTTTATATGTCAGAATTCCCATGTTAACTCTTGAAGAGCTTTATCTTAACTTGAATCTTTTTCAACAGGGATAAGCACAGACTAGTATTGCCTCAGACAATATTTCCACCTCACTGCTGGATCTTTAAATAAGGCTCGATTAAAAAAGATTTTTAATGAGCCTGTTAATAGCTCTTCCGACATTCAACGTATTCCTGTGAATACCCCTATAAGCTATAGAATCTCAGATATAATTATTAAGCGTGAAGTTGGAGTCTTCATTGGAATCTGTTGCGACGCAGTGGCTCAGCTGTAGAACGTGCACCTTCAGGTCAGGCGTAGCGAGTTCATATCTTGCCACAGGGCTTGGTAAATGTGAGGCATTCACCGTAAAGTGCTTTAAATGGTCGTTAGACTAGAAAAGCACAATATAAGAACAAGTCCATTTACCATTCTAAATATCAAAAATGTCCAAGGTATGGCCCTGTAAGAAAATAGATAAACTTGATTATAAAGTGAAGTATGAAACTATTTATACACCACACCTTTTTTTTACTTGTCGAGCTGTTTCCCATCTCATTATACGCATGCACACACACACACACACACACATTAGGCTCACTTGGCAGCTGATGAAAA
>OMLC01033982.1:10763-20835 GCA_900302585.1 Regalecus glesne
AAGGGAAAAGAAACAGGCCATAGAGAAAACAGAGTTAACAAAGATGGGAAATAGTCAGTGTACAACAACTCAATAATGGAATGACTGACAGTCTGATAGATCTTTGGCTGTCTCAAACTGAGGCTAAGGTTTTCTGACAAAGGGTCAGCTGAATTGACTGCCCCTGCTTGTTCCATCTTTATTTTCTCCCTCCCAGCATTTTCCTTTACTGTCATAGAGAGAGCACTTTAGTCTGGGGCAACATCAGCTGGGAAAATTTTACATTGGTTTGACCCTTTGTTTTTCAGTTCTTCAAGTCAAGCCATCAGTGTCAAAACAATGCAGAAACCATAAGTCCACTGACTTTGTAAACAGGAAAAGGGTAAGAAATTACAGGACAAGTGTTTTGTTTTAGAAACTCTCACAAAATTTAAGAGTTGAAAAAAATGTCACTTGCAATTCCAGGTCTCATTACTTTCAACCTTCCTTCTACACTACATACAATACATTGGCAGAGGAATCTGTTATTTCACATTTCAAAGAACTTCTATGTGAAAGAGCTACAGATATAGAAATGAAGGGTAGAAGACTAGTTCATTTTGTGTAGCCGTGAGTCCTACCTCCTGGTTGGACTCAGACGCCATCTGAGTAAGCAGAGAGGAAAATAAACTAGAGTTCTGCAGCAAGACCCGGCCCATAATGCCAAGGTAGGTAGACATCACTACTGGGTATCTCTGGATAAGACACAGAAACACAATACCCTGTTGATATTTGCATGGACCCAGCTCGGAAGATAGTTCTTTGGAAAAAAGTATACCCTTTCAAGGGAAGCCTGAGACCTTTATTCAACCTGAATGATAAATAAATGCCATTGTATACATTATTTACATGAAAAGAACTTTGATATCAGGATAACTAAAAAGATTAAAATGTAAAATAAATGACTGTTGATACGGAGGATGAATAAGTGAGGGCAGTGGACAGAGTACAACATACACTGGTAAAAAATGACATTTCATTATTTCATTATTATTTACATTTGCTACAACTACTTTAAGATCTACATTTAGCTGAATTCAAACTGTCATATGAAACATGTCTGTCCTTTGATTTAAACTGGGATAATGGTTTAGAGTGTAATGATGGCAGATGACATTGACATTAAATGAAGTTCAACTCACCTCTCCGTCCACGATACCTTTGAAAACAGCTGGGAGCAGGGGGTGAAACATGTGGGCTCCCAGCATTGGACTAATCTTCAGAGCCATCTCCACCACCTGCAGAGAGACGGAGGATGAGGCAGATGGAAGTTAGGAAGGGGAATCAATGAAAATGGATTGAAGGAAAAAAAAGGAAAGATTAAAAGGAAAGACTTAGACAACAACAAATCCAAGTTTAAAAAATGAGTGGAGGAGTAATGAGTAAAAACGAGGAGAGGTCCTGTACTCACAACCGAGGGGACTGACAAAACCAGACAACTAGATAGGTTCAGAGATAAAGAGTATCAGGATTGTGCAAAGAGGGAGAAAGGTGGAGGGAAGTGTGGAAAGATACATTGGGGTCTCAGCAAAAGACTAAGCATGTGAAAATCAATGGCGAAGAAGAAGAGACAGAGGAGTGTGACATAACAGAGTTGCTCAGTTTCAAAAGACTGCAGAAAAATCTGACTTCGCTGAAGGAACAGCCTTAGCTGTAGGCTAGATAACTCTCCCTAGGTGTTCTGATTCAAGAAGATTTGATCGAGCTCTCACTGGTATTACATCCGATGTGGAAAGAAACTTCGCTGCACTTGAAAACTCCTCAGACTCAGCATCGGCACAGAAGACAAATGTCTACGGGAGAAATGTGAATAGTACACTGAAGAAAATGACACCAAATGCATTCAGCAATCCCTCTATGTCTGTGTGGAAAAGGTCAGTGCTGATGAGAAGGCAGCAAGCCATGTAATGCTGTGAGACATCACCCTTTGTTGGTGTGAGATAAACAGACAGCCAGACTCAGGTCATTTCACTGTTCGACTTCATTGTCGTTATTGGAAAAGACACATGTGACACTCTCTGGTCAATACATTCAGTGACTAAACCTCATTTGGAGGATTTGGTATTTGAAAACTAATTTGTGATTTTATGCTTTTCTATTATTATACGTTTATCAGGGGGGCCGTGGTAGCTCGGTGGTAAAGTGCGTACTTTGGGAACTGATGAACCAGAGGCTGTGGATTCAAACCCACCGCAGGGCGTCAGGAAGGGTATCCGGCCTACATCCTGGGTACTGCTTAATGGCCCCTACTTTCTGTCAAGACTCGGCCTCAGCTTTGGGGAACTTACTCACATTGTTCACTCCTGACTAGATCTTCATTTGTGTTGTGTTGACTGTCAAATGTGCATCACTGGATAGAAATGTCTGCTAAATGAAATAATAATAATAGTCAAAATAACCCATATTTTTAACATGAAAATTAAGACACATGAGTTTGTATTGTTGGCCTAATTCTAAGAGGATCAGCTTCAAAGTAGGTGAACTTAGTTTGGCAACCGAATAACAATCAGGATTAGTGAAGGCAACATGCAATATATGAGTGCAATCTGTTTTATCTGTCCATACTGTATATAATGTACATATTTCTCCCCTGTTGAAGTTGTCTATGCTACACATTATTTCAAGATGTGATATCTCTCCTACTGTGCTTTACACTTGCAGCTGTAACACCGCAATTTCCCCCTGTGGGACGGATAAAGGAATATCTTATCTTATCTTATGCTGTAATGGCCATTTGTAGTAGCTACTTAGATAAAATAAAACATGGTCATATTTCTTATACTGTTGCATGATATGGAAATCTCTGCACTTCATTAACATTCATTAATTATATTGACAAATTTAAGCTGCAGAACATCAATGCATGGCAACTTTGTCTTGATGTGGTGCTGGCTCACACGTCTCCTTTGCCACCTATGTGGCAAAAAACACACTCCATGGGGTCCCTTTGTGTGACACTTGAGATATTCATCAAGGAGACTGATCAGAGGAGCAGGCTTTGAGGGAACAAATATGAAGACATGTTTTCCAGTCATATGAGCTCCCATGATCAAAGACCAAAATACACAATCTGACGAAGCTAATAATCTGATATTTTAATTCAGATACCATGATATGTTCAATCCAAGGCTTCAAAGCATTACATATCTAAACGTGTCAGTGAATATATCAATGGATGATGGATCACTTACCAAGCAGGGTCCAGTGTAAAGAGTAAGCTCATGCAATGGCAAATCTTTTAAAAAAAAAAAGAGGATATGTTGTGTGCCATGTTATCATCAAAAGACCCAAATCAGGGGTGTGTGCATTGCTTGTTTGCTAATGCGCGTAAGCATGTACTAATTACTCGGATCCTTCCAGGTTCAAGGTGATCCTGTGCTATGAGCTGCAGTGTGTATTGGATGTGCAAGCTGGCAGTGTTGCTGTATTCTGCCACTCCTCTCTTCACAACAATTTGGGGATACCAGATGTACAACAAGCTTTACTGAGCTAAAGCTGAAAATCTCAGTGCACATCTGTATACATAAACCACTGGAGCAGTATATGTGTTCACACTCTCAGACAGACAGACACACACACACACGCACGCACGCACGCACGCACGCACGCACGCACGCACGCACGCACGCACGCACGCACTTAAAGGGGAACACACTCCATGTGCACATCAATTAAGTCAGAAAGTCTGAGACTACTCAATGCCAAAACAGATGACTATTTTGCAAATACTGCTCTATAACCAATGTTCTACCTGGTCTCACCCTCGCTAGTCCTTGACCTCCACATTAAACTTTTTACTGGCATAATGTGGAATGAAAGCAATTGAAGTTAATGGGATGAGAGACAGAAACTGCAAATGATGAAAAAAGATAATCATATAAGCATATTAATAGAAGGCTAGCATGTTATGTCGTAAAATTAACAGTCACTTCTGTTTGCTTCTTTTTACAAGAAAATGACCCTGTGGAATCACTTAAAGATTATTTGCCTGGTGTCTAATAATAATCTTAGCTGACCGAACCCAACAGTGTTTCCTCTTGAGCGAGTGAAACTATGTTCTTAAAGAGCTAGACTTTCAACCCTCAAAGCCAGAGGTAGCTGCTCAACAGCTAGCAGTGAAAATACAAAAGGCAAATATGGATTTTCTTGTCTTTCTTGGAACACGGAGTACTTGTCTCGGAGCCTCCTTGACATTTACTGCTACACAGGACCTGACCTAAATCATCCTATTTTGGTGAGTGCCTGGGGCAGAGTCATTTTAACTATTATAAAAAAGGTAAGCAAGTGATAAAGGTGCATCATTGAGGCATGAAGTAGGGTCCAACAAGTAAATATTTCTTTGGATTTGGCCCCAAATTTTCCAAAAGGCCTTACATTTACTCTAAACACCCTCTGTTAGTTGGTCAGATTGGTATTGATTTACAATACAACCAATACTGATATTGCAACGACACTTAGACCATTTCCCATCCGTCTGTTGTCATTATCTTATCCGGAGCCAGGCTGCAGAGGTAGCAGATTCCAGCCCCGACGTCAAAAATTATTCATTTTGAACATGACTACTCATCTCAAATACAGGAATCACTCAAAAGGTGCATGATACAGTTCAAACCCCTCATGGTATCAAAATGTCTTGATGCCACCTCAATAACCCAAGTAAGAAAATCATAAAAAATGGAATCGATTCACCTGCACACAACATTTTATTGAGAGAAATGGTTCATCACTCATACGGGCGACTTCTTCAGTGTAAGGTGACTGCAGGGATCCCAACCCTGATACAAACTACTGCAGCATAACAACCAAAACAAATGGTGGTTTTATAGGCAAATTAGCCATTGACCATCACAGAGGCTATGTATGTGAGGAGGCGAATGACCAACAATGAACCGCAGGGGTGCTGAAAGTACATCTCTCGCCATCCTACAATGCTGTGATTGCAACCATTTCCCAATCCTCTATGAATGATACTCATTACCGCTGAATGTCCAGTCAGTGGCTAACTTGCATATGAAACGATCCTTTGTTTGGGCCGTTATGCAACATTATTGCTTATAAGGGCGGTGATGCCTGCAGTCAGCATGGACTGAAGATGTCCCCTGTAGGAGTAGTGGAACATTTCTTTCAATAAAACAGGTCAATATGATCTGATTCACCCTTTTAGGAGCACCAACAATCACAACATAACTACAAGTGACAGTGAGACGCAAGTCTAGTCTTTCAAATCTCAATGTGCTTGCAGGTCATGGTTACTCATTATCATTATTATTATCATCATCATCATCATCATCATCATCATTAATAAGAACGCATCTCCAAATCAGGCGTAGTGGATTTGATTCCACCATAGGCACGAGAAAAGGGCCTCTGGCATTAAACCCCCATGTTTGTTAAAAGTGAGGCATATGATGAAATGTGCTTTGAGTGGTTGCTAGACTATAGAAACATTATATAAGAATAAGTAAATTTGCCATTTTACCCTTTACTTAAATATGAGATCAGATGAAAGAAAGGGGGGAATGTGGGACCTATGGTTGGTTCTAGTAAGTAATACGGCGGCTGCATTTTGAGCCAACCGTAAAGGATTTAAACCAGCTTGATTGATGCAAGAGTAGAGGGAATTACTGTATTCTGGACTGGAGAAGATTAAAGAGTGAATGAATATTTCAAGACCCTTAAAAGACAAAACACATCTGATTTTATCTGAATATATCTGACATTTCTTAACTGGAAGAAACAGGATTGGAAAAGCTCAGTAAAATGGTGATCAAAACACATATTCTGAAAGATGAGACCAAGAATTTTAGAAGTAGGTTTGATGTTTGAATGAAGTGGACCCATAAACTGATCAGTTGCAGTGGCAAAGTTCTCAGGACCAATTGAAAGAACTTGGGTTTTGTTAGTTTAATAAGGCCATACGTACATCCATTGTCAACCCCGTGTCAGAAGTCGGGTTACAGGGCCAAGCTGAAGCCTATCCCAGCCCTCACTGGGTGAAAGACAGAGGAACTCTGTTAACAGGTTGTCACCCTATCTTAGGGCAGGTGAAGGAGATTAAGAGTGGATGCCCTTCCTGATGCCGTGCAGTGGATTCAAAACCACAGCGTCTGACTTTTTAGTTCCCAAAGCACGCGTCCTAACCCTGAGCTACTAAGACCCCAGAGGCCACACATCTCTGGTGTATATTTTAAAAGTCTCAAAAAGATTCCTACAAAGAATGCCTGACAGGTAGCCATGCCTATGAAATGGGTTATTCTAAAATAAGGATGGAATTGTGAGATTTTCATCACTGTAGAATAGTTATGGTAAAATTTACTATCCAGCTAAAATCTAGACTGTAATAAGAATTTAACAACCAATTCAGAAAACACTGATGTAATGACACTGTACAATATAATTTCACAACTACATTCAGTGCTGATTGCTTCAGGTATGATTTTACAGAGCCCTCCGGTGAGGTAGGGGGCTAACGCGATGTCTAGCATATCTCTGCATCATGCAGTTGGATGTTCGAATCCTGGCTGTGCCGTTTCCAACCACGGCCAGAGGTCCATAGTTAGTGGGACATAATTGGCTAAGCCTCACATGGGTATAAGGGTTAGGTTGGATAAAGTATTCTGGGTTCACTAGTGTCCCCCTCTGGGTCATCCAGGCCTCTTGGTTAAGTGAAGGGAAAGTACTCTGCTTCATTCTCCTCTGACGGCCAAGCACTGTGCTTTCCCCACCAGACCATGATGTGTGGACTAGTGAGGGCTAGTGGTCATGTGACTTGGAGGAGACACATGCTACCACTTCCTCCTTCCTGTTGATGTTCTAGAGGGTATCAGAGAGACTGACCCAGCAGTAGGACACTCGGGGAATTTGGGTGGGAAAGAAAAAGATAAAAACGTAAGGAATTGAAAAGGTTTGATTTTGTAAATGGGGTGCCTCTTGCTATAGATCAAATGCAGTAACTGGGTAAACGGACTCTTTGTTATTAGTTCTTTTCCAGTCTAATTTTGAATTCAGATAAAACTGAAATATTGGTCATTGGCCCTGCTACACACCAACACCACTTTGATCAAGTATCAATAACAATGGACAATTCTGTGATTTTCCAAAATAAGGTAGCTAAAAATATTTCCTTGGCATTTAAAATCAATGAAAATATAAGTCCGAGAGCAAGCAAATAACAGCACGCATCTCTCAGAGGCTCTGAGGCTGCAACATCAACCTTACTGCAAATTCATGGCACACTGCCTATATTAAAATGATAAAGAAGGAAGAGATGATTCATTAGTGGCAGGTTGATGAAAGAGGGGACAGAATAACCTCCAACTTTTAGCTGAGTAAGGAGGGGAAAAAACGGCTGTCTTTGGTCCAAACAGCTAATCATCCAGGTCATGGCCCAAAGCCAAAGCCCATTTCTTATTCTGACAGAGTTTGGTTTAATTAAATCCATATTCCGCACCAATAAAAAAAATCAGCAATGAAATAAAAAGATTAAATCCCCAACAACACTAAAAGAAGTATTAGTTAAAAATCTGTGCAGGAACACAGACCTTTAGTTCAAGCCAAATAGAGAGTGGTCCATTTTACGTGTTACGATTAGGTCCCTGTGTTGTGGGGTGGATGTTGACCGATGGTGCATGATGGATTAAGGCCGGATACCCTTCCTGACACTCCATGGTGGGTTTGAACCCATATCTGGTTCATCAATTCCTAAAGCGCATGCTCTACCACCAGGCTACCATGTTCCTCACAAAAGAAAAATTAAAATCAAACAAACTAGATAGTAGAATAGATTCCCTTATCAGTCCCACAAGGGGAAATTTGGATTTCTGTGGATTTTAACCCATCCTATTGTATAAGAACAGTGAGCTGCCAACATATAGCACTCGTGTAGCAGTTAGGGTTTCAGTATCTTGCTCAAGGACACCTTAACATGCTTTCTGCAGGACCAGGGATCGATCATGCAACCTTCTGATTGCCAGACGACCGCTCTACCCACTGAGCTATGCCGCCCCTTCAAACAACATCAATTAAAAAAACAGGACTTACAACTTTAACCTAAGCAACAACAGAGCAAGACAATGAGATGAGAGAAACAGTTATGTCCTGAGAAGACCAAGGATTACAGAGATGCTAATCAATCCTACGCAATAAAACAAACCACAAAACTTTTTTTTCCTTATTCCAACAGCTGTGTACAAGCTAGCCAATATAATGTAAGCATGAGTCAAGCCACTGCTAGCACTGTATGTGGGATATATTATAGGGGTGGCAAAGCTCAATGGGTAGAGCGGTCGTCTTCTAATCGAAAGGTTACAGGTTCGATCCCCGATCCTGTAGAAAGTATGTTGAAGACTCCTTAAGCAAGAGACTGAACCCAAAACTGCTCCCTGGACTCCACATGGTGCTCAACGCTTCTATACAATATAGGATGGGTTGAAATGAAGAGGATTGCATATTTCCCCTTGTAGGACTGATAAGAGAATTATTATTATTATTATTATATAAATCTATAGAGATTAAAGTGGACGTGCTTCTTTTAGTACTGTTTTATTACCCTGATCTAAACAACAGCCTTTCACAAGGCATTTATTGGGGAGACAAGGGTATCCTTAGTTTGAATCTAGTGAGTAGGGAAAGAGAAAAAACAAGTGGTATAAAAAATTAATGTATTCATGTGTGCATGCTCAGATGCTTACACAAATTTCCTATGCACACAATGTTGTGCTTGTTGTATTATTTGCATGTGCAAATACATGCATACAACAGGCCAAATCCTGGATCTCAAAGTACACGTCCCTTAATGGATACCAACAAAAGTACAGGGAGGGCAGTAGAGTAAAATGGCCAGGGGGATATTCCCAATTCATGCTTTGAAAGAGAGTTGAAAGATGTCCATATAAGATCAGTTTACAACACATCAGGTAAATATAAAGTTTGGCCAAGGACTGAATTATTACAAAGATCTAAAACGTCAACGCTTGGAGGGAACATTTTATATCAAAGCAGCCAAATCCCTCCTTCATCTTTTAAGTTGGACGGTATAGTTAAACAGTTATGACAAGAACATGTTAAAATAATGGGCTACTTCAGCGAAACCTGTCAGAGACAGAAATTGAAATAACATATTTTAACCTGCCCATTTGTAGGATGAGTGGCACTGGGGGGTCTTAAATCTGTGGTATCCGATTTCAGAAGGTTTTTGCTCATGCTTTTGGTCTCGACTTTCGGCCCATATGTTTTATGTAATCTCTCTACCGTTTTACTGTAGCAATGGAGGGGTGTTCACAATGTTTCTCTCTGAAGTTGACTCCTGGCCAATGAAATATTTCTATAAAATTAAACACAGACTGAACATGGATTATAGAAGTTCAGTCTCTGGCCTAAGAACACTTGGAAAGGATACTGGTATTATTTAGCCATTGTTAAATCTGTTCAAATGCAATGACATGCCCTTTCTGACACCCTGTGATGGGTTTGAACTGACAGCCTCTGGCTCATCAGTTCCCAAAGTGAGCAGTCTACCACTGAGCTACCATGGCCCCACTGGCAACAAACAAGAAAGTTAATTAAATCATTTAAAAAACCACTGGTTTATATAGCTGCTAAAAAAATAAAAATGTCTCCGCTAATAGTAAATATTCACTTAATGTATAGAGGGTTTGTTTGATTGTCTCAAAGGATGAGGTAATAGAAGACTGTCAAGAGTAGGTTCATTAATCATGATGAAAGCAGGAATTATCTTCTATTTACTATCATTTCATTTCATTTCATTTAATCCTCTGTGGATGGGGGTCAGAATTCATCCACCGTATCCCCTGCGTGTCGTAAGAGGCGACTAAAAGGGTTGGCGTCAGGAATGGCATCCGGTCATAAAACTTCGCCTCACAACAAAATTCATGGAGAGTCAAGTACATGGGGGCGTCACACCCCTAAGTGGCGCGCAGGCGTTGCCACCGTCTGCCTTCGTCAGACATAACACGGTGGCACCCCGGAAGGACCAGGGGCCGGCTATGCCGTGTATAATGACGGCCACTAGGCCCGATAACCCTGTGTCTCTCCG